>CAUYSK010019514.1:0-21436 GCA_963575035.1 Avahi laniger | reverse complement strand
AGCACCTCTTATATACTCCTGGAAAGGGCTAGAACACATTCTACTAAGTGAGGTATCCCAAGAATGGAAAAATAAGCACCACATGTACTCACCATCAAATTGGTATTAACTGATCAACACATAAGTGCATATATAAGAATATCATCTATTGGATGTTGGGCAGGGGGAGGGGGAGGAGGGAGGAGGGGACGGGTATATGTGTACACAAAGAGTGCAATGCACACCATGCAATAGGATGGACATATTTGAAGCTTGGACTGAGGGGGTAGGGGGGCAAGGGCAACACACGTAACCTAAACATCTGTACCCCCATATTATGCTGAAATAAAAAAAAAGTGAAAAATAAAAGATATAACCACACAAATCCATGAATAATTGGAGAGAAGAAATAGTTCTAGAAAATTAGTTTATAAACATGAAGTTTTTGCTTTTTAGTTTAATAGATACATGAGAAATGGAATCATAAGCTCTAAGAGAAAGGTGATAAATAACCTGAGTTACATGCCTTACTCTTTTAAAAAGGCAAGAATTACTGGTGCCACTTACTGCTGGAAGTAGGGTAAAGAGGTGGCCAAAAAGAAGAAGAATTAGTTAAAATGTTCTTTAATAACTGTCAGATCCATTAGGCAGAAGATCCATTCTTCAGAAGAGTATCCAGACATGGAATTCCATGTATTGTTGAGAATGGGGATAGCACATTGAAATTAGATGAATTAAATACATATATAAGTAAAGCAAGGTGAAACCTTCAAAACTTTCCTTCACTTACTTCCAAAATTCTGGTGATTAGGTCTTTACTTTCCAGCAAGAATCTGTAAAAGTTTTTCCTGATGATTCTGACTAGCCAAGGTCTACATGCTGACACTAAGCTTGTGCTAGTTTTAAATATCTCATTTTTGCTTATGAATAGATAAATCACTAGATACCTGATGGAAGCCACTAATTTTAAATAAAAAGAGAAAAGAAATGCAACTTCTACTACCTCAGAGAAAGAAGATCTTGAAAATCACAGCATTAATATTTTAAAATAGATTTTAAAAATATGACAACTGAAAAAATAAACTATGCACTAAAAAAGTAGAGAACAGAAAAGTTGTTTCAGAAACTAAAAATATGGTAGAATTAATAAAAACATATTTCAATAATTGGAAGATAAAGGTGAAATTTTCTGAAAAATGAGAACAAAAATTTTAAAATATGGGAAATAGGAAGGAACATGAGAAAATTTCACATAATAGTTGTTCTAGAAAGAATGCCAGAAATACAGAGCATAGTGGATTATCAACATAATGATTCAAGAATATCTTGAATAGAAAGATATGTTTTTGGACTAAAAAATGCAATAAAGTATTTACCAAAATTGAGTAATTGAGCCACACAAGTGAATAACATTCTGAAATTTCATAGTACTAGGTAACATAGATAAAATCTGTTAGACATTTAGAGAGTAATAAACAAAATCACAAAATACAGATATTAAATAGCAATCGTATGAGGAATCCAAATAGGAATAAAAGTGGTCTCAATTGTTTCAAAACACTGGAATCTAAAAATTTGGGGAAATGAATGGAAATGATGCTAGAGTAGTTTTCTTGTAGCAAGTGCTACCTATGTGCTTAGCACTTGACTAAATGCACATGGATCAGGTCTCACAACTCCCCTGGGAGGCAGAACAACTTCAGAGAAAATAAATTTAACAGAGTTTATTTGAAGAAAGAGCAATTCATGAATTGGGAAGCATTGAAAACCAGAAGAGGGTTCTAGTCCAAGGTGGCTGACTGGAGACATCAGACACCCATCCTGTCTGGAATGAACAGTCAAAATTATGAACAGAAAATCATATCTTGAACAGACTATCAAGGAGAGAACACTGGAGTCCAAGAGAGAGCTCACAGGAAACACCTGCAATGAAGAAGAAGAAGGAAGTCAAAGGCCAAATCAGCAGAGATCAGCAAGAATCCAGATTGATTGTGATATTGTAGGGAATAGGTGAGGGAGAGAATTTCAGTGGTCCACATCTCTGCTGTGGACTGCTGCGATCCCAACTGCAGAAGACCTCCTCTACCCACACAAACCCTGTCACTGGCACGGGCAGTGATTTCTATATCCCAAGTAGGCAATACCTCAGTCTGGGATTTTGCATTGGATCGCCCATCCCCCACCCCAGATCTGGGCAGCTGCGGCAGTGTCATCGTGAGAACACGCCATCTTCTCATTACTCCCTCCCCCAGGAACCACAGGCCCTGCCCCCATTTCTCAACATCCTGGGGGCTCTCACCGATATTTTCAGGTATCCGACCAGACAATGACATAGCACTGGCTGGACCTAGGGTTGGTTCAGGGACCCTAGTGCTCTAGCCCACAGGGAGTGCTACTCCCCAGGGAAAGTACAGTAGTGCAGCATGCAAAAAAGGTGGGCTTGAAGACAAAGAAACAAAAGTGAATGCTTTCCAGAGCCTGAAAGCCCCTGCCTAGGCTATGAAATGTGACTCTCCTCCCACCAGAGGAACACATTCTGTGTTCTGCCCCATCAGCAGACAGTGAAATCCCCTCCCACTGGCAGAGCAACCTCTATTCTGGAGCGTGGCAGGTAGAAATAGGACTCCTCCTCCCCTTCCGCACATCGCAGCAGGCCTAGCTGCTACTGCTGCCAGAGGAGTCCAGGGCAGGAAAGCTAGAGGGCTGCCTGACCAGAGCTGTGAGTGTTGATGCTGACCCCACTGGTGCCATGACTTCTGTGCCCAGGGCTTATGTGCAAAGCCTCATGCCCCTCTCTGAATGACGCTACTGCTACAGAAAGCAGGAAAGCCTGAGAAATTGCAACTTTGGGGCTGAGGATGGCGTCCCTGTACCACAGCCACTGCCAACACCCATGAGCACTGCTTGGGACCCACAGGGCTGTCCCACCACTGCTACTGGAACTTGCTTATCAACCTGGCCCAGTGCTGCCACTACCTACATACAAGCAAAAACTACTGCCTCTGATGAGGGACTGTAGGGCTAACAGCTGCCTATTCAGCTGGGAGGAGCATACCCTCCCTTGAGGCAAGCTTCTGGCACAACTACACATGTGTCACCAGAGCAGCAGGTTGAGCTGCCTCCACCACCTCTATTGCAGCTAGGCAGGCTCAGAACAAAGAATCTGGTACTTTTGTACCTCCAGAAAACAGAGACTGCTGTCACTGCCAAGGGAGGGAAATGTAAGCACCTTGTGTGCCCCATACCTGCCTGTCTCAGCTAACCTCATCAAGAGGGGCCTGCTCCTCCTGTTAAAGACTCACAGTGCATCACACCTTCTCCTGCCTGAACATTCTTCCAGACCAGGAGAACACTGTGCCCTTCATTATCACAGCCACCACCTGAACTCAAGGAGGCTGAGGGCAAGTTTACCAGCCTCCTCTCTGTCTCCCTTAACCCCCAGGACTCAAGCACACTATCTAGGGGACTGGGAATTACTTAACCTAGTCCACCACTGCTGGCACCTGAACACTCCCCAGTGGTCTGAGGCCCAACCAACCTCTGTTTCCAGCAACACCACAGTGGGTGCCTATTTGCAAGAGCTGAAATGCAGTGTACCTCTCCCTCTCTACACTGAATAGCAGACTTCCCAATAGAGTAGAACAGGGAACTGCAAAGCTATCTGTTTTGAGCTAAGGGAAGAGGTCCCAGATGAGAAGGAATCAACGTAACATTGGCAATATGAAAAAAATAAGTTGTATCAACCACCACAACAATCACACTAGCGCTCCGGAAATGGACTCCCACCAAAAAGAAATTTTTGAAATGTTAGATACACAATTCGAAATATGGATCACAAGTAAGGTCAATGAAATTGATGAGAAAGTTGAAAAACAACCCAAAGGAAGCAGAAAAAATATTTAGGACATGACTGAAAACTCACCAAATTGATGTGTATTTAAAAAACAAAACAGAACAGAAGTTCTAGAAATGAGTCAACTAGGAAATTTTAAAATGCAGTGGCAAATCTTAACAACAGACTAGACAAATCAGAAGAAAGAATTTCAGAACTTGAAAACAAGGCTATTGAATTAATCCAGTCAGCCAAAAAGAAAGAAAAAAGAATCTAAAAAATGAACATCTTTAAGAAATATAGGATTATATACAGTGCCCAAACATAAGAATCATAGGTATCCCTCACGGAGAAGAAGAAAAAACAAAAAGCATGAAAAACCTATCTGAGAGAACAATGGAGGAAAACTTCCTTAATCTTGCAAGAAATTTAGATAGACATCCAGATACAAGGTCACTGAACTCCTGGAAGATTTATTCCAAATAGTACATTACCAAAGCACATAATCATCAGACTGGCCAAAATCTAAGTGAAGGAGAAAATCCTACAATCTGAGAGATTAAGACATAAAGTAACTTACAAAGTAAAACCTATCAGACTAACAGCAGACTTCCCAGCAGCAACCTTAAAAGCCAGAAAGGATTGGGGTCCCATCTTTAGTCTTCTTAAACAGAATAATTATCAGCCAAAAATTTTGTTTGTCAAAGTAAGTTTCATAAATAAAGGAGAAATAGTCTTTTCCAGATAAGCAAACACTAAGGGAGTGTGTCACCACTACACCTGCTCCATAATAAGTTCTCAAAAGTTCTCTAAACATCAAAAAAAATTGTCAATACTCACCATTGTAAAATACTTTAAAGTGTAAAAATACTTTACAATGAAACTCACAACTCTTATAAAACTTTAACACAAGGGAGGATACAAAGCAATTGGTAACGATCAACACGTTGACTAGAATAGTATCTCACTTATCAATATTAAAATTGAATGTAAACGGTCTAAATGCCCCACTTAAAAAATATGTTAGAACAGATAAGAAAACACAACCCAATTATCTGCTTTCTCCAAGAAACCCATTTCACTCATAAAGAATCTAATAGACTCAAGGTAAACTGATGAAACAAAATGTTCCATGAAATGGAAACCAAAAATGAGTAGGAGTAGCTATTCCTATATCAGATAAAAGAGATCTTAAACCAAAAGCAGTAAAAAAAGATGAATATTATATAATGATAAAGGGATCAAATCAACAAAAAGATAGAATAATTCTAAATATATATGTGCTTAACACCGAAGCTCCCAGATTCATAAAACAAATACTACTAGACCTAAGAAATGAAATAAACATGACATAATAATAGTGTGGGACTTCAACACTTTACTGACAGAACTAAATACATCATTGAGTCAGAAAATCAAGAAAGAAACACTGTACTTAAATGGGACTCTAGAAAAAATGGACCTAACAGACATTTACAGCAAGTTCCAGCCCAAAACTACAGAATATACAATTTTATCATAAGCTCATGAAACATTTCCCAAGATATGCCATGTGTTAGACAACAAAATAAGTCTGAATAAATTTTAAAAAGTCAAAATTATACCATGTATCTTCTCAGACCACAGTGCAATAAAACTAGAAATCGATTCCAAGAACGCTCAAAACTATACAAATATGTGGAAGTTAAACAACCTGCTGTTGAACAACCAAGAGTGTACAAAGGACTCACTTTAGATCTATGGAAATTCATAAGTTAAAATTAAAAGATTGAGAAAGGTATTCCACGCAAATAGTAAAAAGTAGAAAAAGGATGGCTATACTAATTTCAGACAAAATAGAATATAAGTGAAACATTATTACAAGAGGAAAATAAGGACATTATATAATGATAAAAGGGTCAATTTATCTAGATGGTATAACATTTACAAACATATATGCAGCAAAGATCAGAAAACCAAACTATATGAGCAGACATGGACAGTTAAAAGGAGTAATAGACACCTCTACAATAATAATAAGATGCCCAAATTTAAGATAATAAGATACCCAAATTTTAATAATGGGAGAACAACCAGACAGAAGATCAATAAGGAAATACAGAACTTAAGTCCATAGACCAATTAGATTATTACCAATTTAGATACTGTACTAAATAACAACATAATACACATTTTTCAAAGAACACTTGTAACATTCTCCAGGAAAGAACACATATTAGGCCATAAAACATATCTTAATGTATTTCAAAAGATTGAATTCATAAGTATATTTTCCACCACAAATTAATAATACTAGAAATCAACACAGATTAAAAACTGGAAAATTCACAAATATGTAGAAATTAAACACCCTTTTAAACAATCAATGGTCAAAGATATGTCAAAAAAAACTATGAAATATCTTGAGAAAAATGAAATTAAAACACAACTTACAAAAGTTTATGGAATGTAGCCAAAGGAGTACCAAAAAAGGAAATTTATTGCTGTAAATGCTTATATTATAAAAGAAGAAAGGTATTATATCAACAACCAAATTGTATAGATCAATGAAGCAGAAGAAGATTAAACTAAACCCAAAGATAGCAGAAGGAAGGAAATAATAAAGATTAGAGAAGACATGGATATAAATAAGGTATAATAATTAGAATAGAAAAACAATAAATAAAAACAACAAAACCAAGGGGGAGTTCTTGAAAAGATCAACAAAATTGAAAAATCATGAACTAGACTGATAAAAAAAAAGGAAACTAAAATAATTAAAACCAAAAATGAAACAGGGAATATTACTACTGATTTTACAGAAATAAAAGAATTATAAAAGAGTTCTATAAATATTTATATGTCAACAAATTGCATTTTCTAGAAGATATGGGTAAATTTCTAGAAACATATAATCTTTCAGGAATGAATCATGAAGAAATAAAATATTTGATTAGACATATTACTAGTAAAGAGATTGAACTGATAAATTAAAATATTCAATAAAAGAAATGCCAAAGACCAGATGACCTCATTGGTGAATTCTACGAAACAGTTAAAGAATTATCACAAATCCTTAGCAAACACATGCAAAAAATTGACAAGTATGGAGCACTTCCAAATCCATTCTATTAAGACTAACATTATCCTGACAATAAAGCCAGAAAAAAGACACTAAAAAGAAAGAAAACTACAGACTAATATTACATGTAAATATTGATGCAAAATCTCAACAAAATAGTAACAAACAGAATTCAACAGGACATTCAAAGTGTTATATACCATGAGCAGCTGGGATTTATTCCCGGTACACAAGGATTGTTCATCACAGGAAAATCAATGTAAGATACCACGTTATCAGAATGAAGGAAAAAATAACTCACAGGATCATCTCAATTGAGATGATGAGATCAGATCAGAAAAGCATTTAACAAGATTCAATGCCCATTTTTTCCACTTCTATTCAACATAGTTCTGGAAATCCTAGCCTGAGAAAATAGGCAAGAAAAAGAAGTGAGAGACATCCAGTTTCAAAAGGATGAAGTAAAATTATCTCTGTTCACAAATAACATAATCTTATGTGTAGAACACTCTAAATGTTCTACACACACACACACACACACACACACACACACACACACAAGCAGATTCTCTACTTTAAATAATAAAAAAAAAATGCAAAATGGATCAATACCTAAATGTAAGAGCTAAATCTTTAAAACTCTTAGAAGAAAACATGGTGGAAACATTTTATTATATTGGATTTAGCAATAGTTTCTTGGGTATGGCTCCAAAAGCACAAGCAATGAAGGAAAAAAAGAGATAATTTGAACTTCAGCAAAATTAAAACTTTTGTGCAGAAAGGACACTATCAACACAGTGTAATGGTAACATAACAACTGGGAGAAAATATTTTCTAGTCATATATCTGACAAGGGATTGATATCCAGAATATGTAAAGAACTCCTGTAATTCAACAACAAATAAAACAAAGAATTAAATTAAAATGGGCAAAGGACTTGAATTGATTTTCCTCCACAGAGGATATACAAATAAACAATAAGCACATGAAAAGATCCTCAACATCACTAATCAGTAGGGAAATGAAAATCAAAACCACAATCAGATACCCTTTTATATCCATTAGGATAACTATAGAGAGAAAAGAGAGAGAAGGAAGGGAGGGAGGGAGGAAGGAAGAAAGGGAGGAAGGAAAGAGAGAGCGAATGTACAGAAATTGGAACATGTGCATTGCTGGTGGGAATGTAAAATGATGTTGCCACTATGAAAAAGGGTATGGAAATTCCTCAAAGGAAATTAAAAATAAAGTTACCATGTGATCCAACAATTTCACTTTTGGGTATATATCCAAAATAACTGAGAGAAGGGACTTGAATGAATACTTGTACACCCATATTCATAGCAGCATTATTTACAATAGCCAAAATGTGGGTGCGACCCAAGCATCTATGGATGGATGAATGGATAGACAAAATATGCCATAGCCATTCAAATGGACTATTATTCAGCTTTAAAAAGGAAAGAAATGTTGACACATGCTACAGCATGTATGAACTTTGAAGACGTGTTAAATGAAATATGCCAGTCACAAAAGAACAAATCTTTCATCATTCCACTTATAAGAGGTACCTGGGGAGTCAAATTCATAGAGAAAGTAGACTTGTGGTTGCCAGGGGAAATGGGCAGTTAGTGTTTAAGGGGTATTGAGGCAATTAAGTATGAAGTTCTAACAACCGTAAATTTTAATATGCAAGATCTGAAAAAAAAAAAAAACTACCTCCAACGTATTCTTTTCTAAAAAGTTATTGGGAAATATATATTTTAAAAAGCCATAACCAAGAATACATGAGACGTGAGATGTGAATTTAAAGATCCAACACAGGCAGCAGGGGAAAGAAATTTGTACGAAGGCAATGAAGGCACATCTCAGCATGACTGGTGTGGACAAAGAATAAAAGGCATTCTGCACAGTTGGAGAAGGTCAAAGTTAACTTCTTTAGAAACGTAACATGAATGGAATATCTGAAGTGTTCGCAACTCTTTTGAGGAAATTCTGATAGCTGGCAAAGAAATCATTTTAAATTTGTTAATATAGGAAACTAAACAACGAAATAACATTATAAAAGAAAACATCACTGTAAAGTGAAGTAAAACAAATTAATCATAATTTGCTATAGAGCTCACTGGTAAATAGAATAGTAATAGCCCGGAAATATTATAATTGAGTATTCACTTTTCTACCCAAAATAGCAATGTAACACTTAGGAGTGATGAGGATGAGTAGGATGTCTATTTATACTGCAGTGGAAGAAAAATGTATTAATGCAGCTTTTCATGTTGGGAAGAAACCTGACAAGTAAAACTAACAAATCAACAACATCGGTATGTTACATGGAGACACAAGGATAAATACCTTAGTTACTGAATGGAAGAGAGAATGTTGGCCCAGCGCATGCCAGGGAGGGATGCCGCGGGAGCTCGTGCACGTTCTCCTATCCTGAGTGAAACGGCGAGCAGCTTTTCCGTTGAGGCAGAGTATGGAGGAGAAAAATGTAGGTGAATTAAGGACAGAGGAGAGAGTTTGTGATAATCATCTAGGTCACTGGGGGAGGTATGGACCTGTTGTGATGACGATAAAACAGTAATATGCTTAGTTTTGATTTTTAAAATCCTCTGTTATGATATATCTAGGTGTGTTTGTTAGCTGGAGTAAAGTAAAATGATTTGTGCTTATCCGTGTCCTTATCATAAAGGGTCAAATCACCAACAATATTTCTATTTCCCAATGCTCATGCTGTTTGGTCGAAATTAAATTTTACACGTGAAAAGTTTGACCAAAGGCCATGGTACTGCCCATGGTTGCCTAACTGCATTTCACATTTAAAATGTGAATTTGAAATTAATAGTTTTGTGAAGTCCTAGCCAGTTCCCAAATGCAGACAAACATGTCCATATTCTCCACAGCTGCGGTGTCAGGGGAGGCTTCTCTCAGGCGAGGTGTCATTTTCAAATGCATTCCCGACATCCTGGCTCTTTGACCTCATATGAATCTCTCCTGCCTTTAATTCCATCAATTCCAGATTCTCTCGAAAAATTTAGCGTATAAACATGCATCACCTATTATTGTTCCTTTGCTTTGTTTTTACAGTTGTTTTCTGGCATTTATAAACGCAAAGGTAAGACATTTCGTTTTTAGTCTCCCAATTACTGAGCACACACTTCCCAATAAACCTGGGATTGACTGACACACAGGGTCATGTGGACCTCTCCTCTTCTAATGAAAGTGTTTGTTTATAAACTGCCGTTGCTAAGGGTAGAAAAATAAATCACAGACTCACGTACAGGGAGGAAAATTCTACTTTTAAAATCATGCATCACAAAACTTCTACTTAGCTATTCACACCAGGAAACTCAGTAAAAATTATTTAAAGCACATTAATTGAAATCAGCTCAGCCTACCTTCGTGAGAAAGTTGTTGCACAAAGGGAACGGCGCCTCTAATTAAATCTAAAAACCCTACAGCTGTGAAACTATAAATTTTTATCTATGCTAGCAGTAGCTCTAAAAGTGATTTTAAATTAAAATATTAACTTTTCCCCCCTACACACAATAAAAGACTTAAAACTTGCATAAAATGAATCAGATCGTTTTGGCCTTCCTAAGTGGATGCAGTGATTTTGGCAGACTGTTCTTATCTCAGAATCGAGTGTTTACTATACACTATATTGATCATGCTCACTTCTTTTTTATTTTTATAGCAGTTTTTGTAGCATGACTCAACTACAAAGAAACTCGGCATTTTTGTATTTCTTTCTTACCTTTTTTTTTTTTTAATCAAAATCGTTCCCAATCTGCCAGTTGCAACAAACAACATCTGGTCCGTCGCTGGGTGAGTAAGTTAAATCTTCTCTCTCCGGGATAGGAAAATCTGTGTACAGATCCTGAAGTATAGATTTCACACCAGCTCAAATGTGCATGTCCAATGAGGCTAAATTTCTACTAAAAAGAGAGAAAAATGTTCTTCTTAAAGGGTTGATTTCCAGAAAGCCATCATCAATGAGATGGCAAATAGTTTGGAAGCCTTGAAAATGAGCCAATGATGAGAAGTTATCAGTTGCCCAGCTGACTCTGTTCTTACAAGTTTGAGTTTGCTTGACAAGTTTTGTCATTAGAGTAAAGCTTCTTCCTATACCCACAAAGCAGAGTATATTTGAAGAGTAGCTGAAGATCTCTGAAGGCATTAGTTGGCCTTGTCAACAAATATGTTGACCCTAACTGATTCTGGAATTTCTGTTATCTATGCATTAACCTAGAAACCCTGCTGATGGAGTCCAGAGAAGGTGTGTGTGTTGGGAAGAGCACAGGTATGCACCCATGCTGGACTGCCTCCTGGAAACAATTCCCCGCAGTGTCCATCTTCACCTTAACACGATTAACTTACAAGCCTCAGGAAGACACACCATGGGTTACTTTTGAATTCATTATTGTTTGAAAACAGAAGCATGACAATTTAGAAAGGTCTGATAGAGCCTCTTTGACCTTGTCCTTTCCTTTAAGACAAGGATTAGGAGACAAACCATGTATGTCAAATAGTGAAAGTTTGGGTTTTTCTTTATTAGTTGTGACAATTGTCACCATTTCATCTTTGCATCCTTTTATATCACCCCTTTATCAAATCCAGGTCCTAAAATATTCAACTCCAGTATGGCATCTCCAATTAATCTCATCTCTAAGCACTATTATTCCTTTATGGACTTTCCCTAGAATCATAGAAAAACATATGTTTTACTCTATTGTATATTGTTCACCAATGCTCACATGTCAATGATGTTCCCATATTAAGGAATTTTGTATTCTAAAATATATTTTTTACATTTATATATTTTTAAATTTGTGGTGCTTCTTGTTGTCAATGGGTACATTTACTGAGTCATTTGTCTCCCACTAAAACATTGCTAAATTACTGATCATCTTTATAACTTATAACACTTTAGAATCAAGACTGTTCAGTACTTTTGTTTGTGCTTGATAAATCCTATTTCATCATCTTAGTGGCAAGAAGAACAGTAAATTCCTAGGATCACATGTTTTGAAATCAGGGATGGCTTTGGTGACATCCAACTTCTGTGTCTGTGGACTCTTAAATCCACATGTAAACTGTGAATACAAATTAACTAGCTCAGGGCCTTGTTTCGAACAAGCAGGCACATGACAAGTACTCACTAAATATGATTCTCCTTCTCTTTCCCCAAAGGACAAACTAATCTGCCCCTTAAGAACAGGAAAGATGTTTTATATTTGTCTTATGTTCAGTGTTGTAGTTGTTCAGCAATGTTATTACTAACTACCATATAAGCAAAATTATTTAATGGTTGCTTAAGCCTCAATAACATCTGAAAATACTGCAGAGAATAATGGAAAAATGTGAATGAGCTCTGAGAAGCTAAACCTGACATAATCGACTCATGGTGGCACTAACCCACTCTACCAGTAGAAGAGGTGCCGATATTTACTCTGATTTAAGGCATGATACTAACGAAAGTGTTGCCTTCGTATTATGTGTTTCTAATACATTATATGGTAAGAATTTGGGTACTGTAGGGAGAGAATATAGCAGAGCTAGGTAAGAAGTAATAGCTGTCATTCAAAAGCAGAGGAAAAAGGCAAACTTTTTGCTCCATATTCCTATCCAGCTATACAATGTATAAGAAACCACTATCTGGAGTCCCTTAATATTTGAATAAACAATCCTACATAGCTTACTTACTCCTAAAATTATCTCAGCATGGAAGTCCAGAACAGGAATAGAAATTACAATGATCTCTGCCTTATCAAGAAAAGGTTATCTGGGGTTTCATATATTCATCTGAGAGGGAGGAAGATGTGAAATACATCTGAGAAAGAATTCTATCCAAATTGGTTAAAATAAATTTTGGACATTTCAAGTTTCAGCCATCTGGAAAATTCTTTTATGTGCAATATCTTAGTCTTTGGTAAGACCATATGAATAAGGTGTTATTTTAGTTATCTGATGAAGAAAAATGAGTTGTTTTTGAAAATTACTTTGACCACATGGGCATTGAACAGTGAATTAGAAAAGCATTTGGATACAATAAAATTGCTTGGTTTTTGAAACCCTGGGCTTTACACTTAAACTGTCTAGTATTGGCTAAATTCCTTAATACTTCAAAGCTTAATATATATAATGAGAGTAATAAAACTTAATTTGTAAATATACTTTATATGAGAATAAAGATTAAAACATGCAATGCTCTTAGCACAGAGGCTTGTGCATTTTAAATTCTTATTACATGACTGTGGTAGTAGTAACGGTGATTGTTAATTATCAACATTATTATTTTCACTCATATCATCCTCATCATAATGTGATTTCCACTTTATTATTACTGATTTATACAAATCAGTAATAATCTAAAGAGATCAAATTTACTTGTCCTAAATTTCTCTGGTTTCAACCCTATATATTGTTTCAACTCATAAGAAAATCAAGGAAGGTTGAATAGGAGATGTGCTGGAGTGTGGAGGCAAGTTATACCAAGCTTCATAGAGGGCATTATTTCCTGCCTGAAGAAGGAAGGACATTAATCTCCCCAACTTAGCAAGTAATTTTTCTCCCTAATTCTGCATAAGATCTTTGAGATGCTAAAGAAACTCAAGATATTTTTTTTCATATGTTATTGTCAGAAATGATCCATATTAATCTAAAGTAACCAAGCTCTACATTTAGCTACATCCACACCAACTTTCTTGGGATCCAGGATGTTCTAAAGTGTGGAAACATGCCTAAATACCTAAACTTTTTGAGATGGCATTGTCTGGAGGAATGTACAATGGAATTTTAATAAGGCTTTTTTTAATTAAGTTTTTTCGACTTTTAGTATTCTGTGGTAATCAGCCTCCATGATAGTTTTCTAGTGATCTTTGATGCCTTGCATGCGTGCTCTTGTTGAATCAGTGGGTGTGAGGGTGTGCGATTTTCAAGGCTTGATCATAACAGGCATTGCAACTTCCACACTGGACTCTTGGATTTCTGACTCTGGGGGAAGCCAGCTGTGATGCCATGAACACACTTAAGCAATCCTGTGGAGAGGCCAATATGGTTAGGAACTGAGGCCTCCTGCCAATGTGACTGCATGGCATGTGACTGAGCCGTCTCAAAAAGTGTATCCACCAGCCCCAGTTAGACCTAAATGACTACAGCCCCAGGGAACATCTGCATGCAACTTTGTGAGAGATCTCACTGCAGCACCATGTAGCTAAGTCACTTCTGAATTCTCGAACCAACACAACTGTGACAGATAACAAGTAATTACTGCTGTTTTTAGCCATTACATTTCTGAGTGATTTGTTACATAGCATTAGATAACTAATACAAGTACTAGAACTTTTACCAAGTGATTTTCTTTTCTTTTAAATCTTTACTTTCTTCCTTTTTTTTGTGCTCAGCATCCTTATTTGCAAAATGAGCAAGATAGTATCTAAGTCACAAAGAATTTTTTGTTTGTTCTGTGTGTATGTATGTGTGTGAAAATTAAATATCTCAGTATATCTGCAGGAACTGATACATGACAGTAACTACTCAATAAATATGGATTTTCCTCTCTTATCATCATTTACAAGAAATGCATTGTTTTTCCTAAAATACTATGTGCTTGTAAAGAGAAATGTTGCATATTCAGTTCATGTTCCCAGAGACTAGGATAAATGTATGTATAGTGCAAGCCTTTTAAGGTGATACAGAGAAATGGGATTCTGAAAGCCTAAAATGTCAAAAGATTCCCCACAGGGATGACAAAGGATTTGTCCAAATATCAAGGGCTAGTTGTAGTCTAGGAGGGATGTATATAATTCATATCATATCTTTGTATGTTTGAAGACACAAAGGAAGAGGGATTAAAAAAGATTCCATCAAGACCAAGAATGTTCAGAAAATATAATGAAAGATGAACATGTGTACTAATAATGTGTTCAGAGTGAAACATAGAGACATTCGTCTCACACAGACACCCTGAGGTGATCAATCAAGGTGAAGACTGTGACGGAGCCCCAGAGACCTAAATGTTTTGCTCCAACATTCCTTATAGCCTCTGCCATCCTCTTTATTGCTTCTTGTTTGCAGCGTGAATGTCACACTGCCAGCGGGGCGGTTTTATGCTAACTAGAAATATGTAAAGTGAGGAAGATCAAGGAATACAGAGACCACTTCGGGAGTTACCACTTATATTGAATTTCCAGGTGTATCATATTGATCAGAAATGAATGACTTAGATACCAAAAGTGCATGGGTCATTCAGAAATGGGTTCTTAAACTCAATACTAATGTGTATTGATTAGAGTCTTACCAGTAATGAGAAAGTGAAGTGAGTATTGGATTAGGCAACCAGCTATGTCTGCTACATTTGTTAAGTTATAGAAGTGCATGCAGTCAATTTTTATTATTCATGGTTAGTTATTTTCTATAAAGTCACCGCAAAAGCTGAATTAATGAATGCTGAAGCATTTCTGCTAGGGAAAATACAGGGTTAGGTTCCTGTGAGCCTCTGGTCACCCTACTTGCATCAACTGATCGATACATAATCTTGTTTTAGGTCTGTTTCTTTTTAAGACATTTTATTTAATATATATTGTGATTAATTAATACAAAACTCACTGCCAACACTACAGCTCATGCCTGAATGAAGTTTAGCTAACACATGCATTTTTCAGTAAGACACATCACAGTCTTTTTGTTCTTCAACACTACATTTTGGGGTCATTTAAACCAGTACAATCGCCAACAGAAAGCACCAAAATGTGAAAAATATGGCAGTAAATATCCTTCACAAAAGGGCACTTGTTTATAGTGTGAGAACTGAACCATGAAGGCCGAGAGTTGTGTCCTCAGCCGGGAGGAACAGCCGGAGGCAGCTGAACGTTTTGCTGCTCTGAGCCTGGCTAGAATGATCACGGCGGCATCAGGAGTGTTGATTTGGGGTCACAAATAAAGCTTAGTGAGCAGGTAAATTCACAAATATAGACCCTGTGAATAGTAAGGATCAACTGTACTTGTTCGGGGCCGGTTTTGTGAGGGAAGTGAGAGGGGATCGGCGGGCACAACGACCGGCTTAAAAGTACAGTCTAGCCCAACACTAAATATTTACTATGTAACCCTGGGAATGTGGAAGGGTGCTCTACATAAGAGAAAAAACAGAAAAAACTGCATGGTTATGTCATTTCTCTGTCACTCTTCTCATTTTACATTTGACGAAGAGGAAAAAAATAATACAGATTAGAGTTTCATATAATTCTGAAAGAAATATGTTATGTACTATCTTTTGGCTTTCAGATGCTGCTGTGGATATTTTACTTTCCACAATTCCATTAATTGGTGCTAGACGTGAGAAATAATATGTTCTGTCAGAAATCAGGTTAACGCATGGACCATCCAAACATCCTCCAAGTGATCTATCAATGTCACTGGAGACTAAACCTGTCTGACCTTCACCGAATATGTGAATACAGAGCTCAGTCCTGATTAAAGGGACAAATGTGAGTCTTTGCTGTATTTGGACAGCTAAATCCTTCAACTGGGAGTCAATATATATATATATGTGTGTGTATATATATATATATATATATATATATATATCAGATACATGCAGTACATTTGCACTGGGTAAATGTTTAGCACAAATATTCCTAAATTTCATTCCAACTCTAAGATTTGACAGCGTTTTCTTGGAGATCTATCACATACCCAGTGCTTGCTTAAATGCTGTATACAAAACAGCACATATAATATAATAGTTATTCCTGGCACTCAATAAATGAATTATTTTGAGGAAGTAGAAATGGTTTACAATCAAAAGGCAATTAAACTGAGTCTACAACAACATGCTAAATTGTATGTGAAATGAGACTGATGGGAAAGTCTTTATGAAGGAGATAAACCTTGATATTGGCCTTAAAAATAAACATAGGAGAGTATCGTTTGTTTAAAAATAATTATAAGTCCATTCTTTTATTTGCACATTATGTGCAAATAACTATTCTAAGCAATGGGCATATAGGAGTGAACAAAAGAAAATTCATGAACAAAATAAAATAAGAGCTGTAATATATTGAATAACTAATGTATGCAAAGTTACCATAACATACTTTGTAAATCAGCCTTTAATAACACTGCAGGTAAAATACTATGAGTAGACTAAATGAGTGGGAAGAAAGTTACACAGAGTAAATAATTTGCCCGTGGCCACAGAGGTATCTGGCCAGGTTTCTTGAGAAATATTTCTAGCCTAATGCAGACATGAAACCCAATGCTGATAGAAATTCCTCTGAGACAAAAATAATTATGTTTTAGTTGATTCTTAAGATCCTTGGAAATCAGGGAGGAAATACTTAGGATAAAGTTTTTCAAGGGGAAACCATTCATAATCAAAAAACACAAATGCTTGTATACATTATAAATATAAGGTGACTTTATTAACTTCTTAAAGTTTGCCCTCAAAAAGCCTATCCTATGGAGTTAAAGTGTAGAGTTTCTTGTAGATTTCTTTGTTTCTTTGCTTGTTTGTTTGTTTGCTTATAAGCAGAATTAAGTTGTCATCTGTTATGAATAATTGGTTGTAAAATGTTTTTTGCAAGGCTCATGGTAACCTCAAATAGAAAAACAGATACATAAAAAATGAAAAGCAAGAAATTAAAACATCCTATCAATACAAAAGAAAATCCCTTTTATACAAAGAAAGACAGGAAGGAAAAAAGAAAAAAAAAGACAACAAAACAATCAGAATCAAATAACAACATGGTAGTAGTAAGTCATTAACTATCAATAATAACATTGAATGTGAATGGACTAAACTCTTCAATCAAAAGACATTGAGTGGCTGAATGAATAAAAATAAAAATTATACCTAACTATATGTTGTTTACAAGAAATCCACTTCACTTAAAAAGACACACACACATAAACTGAAAAAAAAAAAGAATGGAAAAAGATATTCCATGTAAATGAAAACCAAAAAGAGTAGGAGTAGCTATACTTCTATCAGATAAAATAGTTTTCAAGGCAAGAGCAGAAAAAAAACACAAATAAGGTCATTATATAATGAGAAAGGGGTCACATAACCAAGAGGGTATAATAATTCTATATATTTATGGACCCAATACTGGAGCACCCAGCTATATAAAGCAAATATGATCAGACCTAAAGAGGGAGATTGGAGACCTTAATATCTCACTTTCAACATTGAACAGATCATCCAGACAAAAGATCAACAAAGAAACACTGGAATTAATCTTCAAGTATAGATCAAATGGACTTAATAGATATTTACAGAATGTTTCATCCAACAGCTACAGAAGACATGTTCTTCTCCTCAGCTCATGGATTGTTTTCAAGGATAGACCATATGTTAGACCATAAAACAAGTCTTAAAAATTTGAAAAAAAATTGAAATCATATCAAGTATTTTCTCTAACCACTGTGGAATAAAACTAGAAATCAATAACAAGAGGAACATTGGAAATTGTATAAAAACATGAAAATTAAACAATATGTTCCTAAATGACCAGTAGGTCA
The DNA here is from genome assembly GCA_963575035.1 of Avahi laniger. Classification (NCBI taxonomy): domain Eukaryota; kingdom Metazoa; phylum Chordata; class Mammalia; order Primates; family Indriidae; genus Avahi; species Avahi laniger. The sequence goes on along the minus strand of CAUYSK010019514.1, from coordinate 3,041 downwards.
ATGAAGAGATTAAAAAGGAAATTAAAAAATTTCCTAGAAAAATGAAAATGAAAACACAATGCATCAAAACCTATGGGAGTTAGCAAAATCAGTAATAATAGAAAAGTTTATAGCAGTAAGTGCCTTCATCAAAAAATAGAAAAACTTCAAATAAACAACCTAACATTCCATCTTAAAGAACTAGAAAAACAAGAGAAAACCAAACCCAATATTAGTAGAAAAAAAGAAATAATAAAAATCGGATCAGAAATAAAGAAATTGAAACCAAAAATAAAATACAAAAGATCAATGAAATTAAAAGTTGGTTTTTGGAAAGATAAGCAAAATTGACACACCTTAAGCCAGACTAAGAAACAAAAAGAAAAGATCCAAATAAAATCAGAGATTTTGAAAAAGGAGACATTACAACTAATACTGCCAAAATCCAAAGGCTCATCAGAGATTACTATGAAAACCTGGAAGAAATGGATAAATTCCTAGACACAAACAACCTACTAAGATTAAACCAGGAAGAAATCTAAAACCTGAATAAACCAATAACAAGTAAACAGTTAGAAGCAGTAATAAAAAGTCTCTTATTGAAGAAAAGCTCAGGACCCAGTGGCTTCACTGTTGAATTTTTCCAAACATTCAAGGAAGAACTAATACCAACCCTACTTAAACTATTCCAAAAATTCAAGGAAAAGGGAACACTCCCAAACTCATTCCATAAGACCTGTATCACCATGACAACAAAACCAAAGACGCAACAAAAAAGAAAACTGCACGCCAATATTTCTGATGAATGTATATGCCAAAATCCTCAACAAAATATTAGCAAATTAAATTCAACAAAACATTAAGAGATTGTTCATCGCGATCAAATTGGATTTATCCTAGGGATGCAAGGATGGTTCAATGTACACAAATCAATCAATGTGATACATTATATCAACAGACTGAAGGGCAAAAACCATATGATTATTCCAATTGATGCTGAAAAAGCATTCTATAAAATTCAACATCCCTTCATGATTAAAAATTCAAAAAATTGGGTATAGAAGGAACGTACCTCAAAAAGATAAAAACGATATATGATAAACCCACAAATAGTATCATACTGAATGGGGAAAAACTGAAATCCTTTCCTCTAAGATTCATACCAAGACAAGGATACCCTTTCACAACTGTTAGTGCTGGAAGTTCTTGCTAGAGCAATCAGACAAGAGAAAAAATACAGGGCATCCAAATTAGAAAGGAAGAAGGCAAATTAGCCTTGTTCACAGATGACATGATCTTATATCTGAGAAAAACTAAAGACTTCACCAAAAAACTGTTAGAACTAATATACAAATTCTGTAAAGCTGCAGGATACAAAGTCAACATAAAAAGTCAGTACCATTTATATACACCAACTGTGAACAATCTGAAAAAGAAATAAAGTAATCCCATTTTCAATAGCTACAAAAAATATAAAATAACTAGAAATCAATATAACAAAAGAAGTGAAAGATCTATACAAGGAAAACTATAAAATTCTTATGAAAGAAATAGAAGAGGGATAAAAAAAAGAAAAGATGTCCCAAGCTCATAGATTGAAAGCACAAACTTTATTAAATAAAAATACTACACAAAGCGATTTACAGAGTCAATGCAATTCCTATCAAAATGCCAATAACATTCTTCACAGAAATAAAAAAAATCCCTAAAATTTATATGGACCCACAAAATGTATCATATAACCAAAGGAATCCTGATCAAAAATTTAAAAAGCTGGACACGTCAAACTACCTGACTTCAAAATTTACTACAAAGCTATTATAACCAAAGCAGCATGATAGTAGCATAAAAACAGAAACAAAGACTGATGGAACAGAATGGAATCCAGGTGTAAATGCACATATTTACAACCAACTCATCTCCAACAAAGGCATCAAGAACATACAATGGGAAAAGGACAGTCTCTTCAATAAATGGTGCTGAGAAAACTGGATAATTACATGCAGAAGAATGAAACTAGACCTCTGTCTCTGACCATACACAAAAATCAATTAACAATGGATTAAAGATTTTAATCTAAGACCCAAAACCATAAAAATTCTAGAAGAAAACATTGGGGACATGCTCAGGATATTGTTCTGGGCAAAGAATTTTTGTGTAAGACCTCAAAAGCACAAGCAACTAAAGCAAAAATATACAGTTGGGATTACATCAAACTAAAAAGCTTCTTCACAGCAAAGGAAACAGTAAACAAAGTGAAGAAAAAATCCACAGAATGGGAGAAAATATTTGCAAACTATCCACCTAACAAGAGATTAATAACCAAAATATTTAAGGAGCTCAAACAATTCAATAGGAAAAAAAGAAACTAATACAATTTTAAAATGGACAAAATATCAAGCAAACATTTCTCAAAAGAAGACAAATAAAAGACTGACAAGCATATGAAAAAATGCTCAACATCAATAATCACCAGAAAGATGCAAATCAAAATCACAATGAGATATCATTTCACCTCTGTTAAAATGGATTGTTTCTAAAAGATAAGAAATAACAGATGCTTGCAAGGTATGGAGAAAATCCATACAGTGTTAGTGGAAATGTAAATTAGGACAGTCACTATGGAGAAGAGTATGGACGTTTTTCAAAAACCTAAACATAGAACTACCATACGATCTAGCAATTCCACTATTGGGTATGTATACAAAATAAAGGAACTCAATATATCAAAAATATATCTGCATTCCCATTTTTACTGCATCATTATTCACAATACTCAAAATATGGAATCAACCTAAATGCCCATCAACAAATGCATGCATAAAGAAAATGCGGAATAGTTTCTGCAGGATAGGCACCAGTTCTTCTTTGTAGGTGTGGTAAAATTCGGGTGTGAAACCGTCTGGTCCGGGACTTTTCATTTTTGGAATGTTTTTTATTGCTGTTTCAATTTCAGTCCTTGATATTGGTCTGTTGAGGAATTCTATTTCTTCCTGGTTGAGCCTAGGGAGGCTGTGTGTTTCTAAAAATTTGTCCATTTCCTCCACATTTTCCAGTTTGTG
>CAUYSK010019513.1:0-10895 GCA_963575035.1 Avahi laniger | reverse complement strand
TCCCAGCTACTTGGGAGGCTGAGACAGTAGGATTGCTTGAGTCCAGGAGTTTGAGGTTGCTGTGAGCTAGGCTGATGCCACGGCACTCGCTCCAGGCAAGAGAGTGAGACTCTGTCTCAAAAAAAAAAAAAAAAAAAAATTGCCATTTAAAAGTTTAATTTCCCACTATATATGCTGTTAAAACAAAAATAAGGTTTTATATACAAATTTTATCTTTTAAAAATAATATTGCCCAAATGAAATGTGAAATATTTTCTGAACACTAGATGCAAAGACATAATTCTGAGACAGACTGATCTCCATCTTTAGTTTTATATCATTAAAGGTAGAAAGATATGAATGTTCAATACTTTCATGAGTTATGTTATTTGTCTTACTTTGTAAAACATGTCCTTCCTCTCCAATTTTTTACCTGCAGGAAGATTAATCAATATACATTGCCATTATATTAATCAACCTCTTTCATTAATTTTCACCTGAATCAGGGTGATATCTGAAAAATACACTAGAGCTAGAAATGTCTGTGGCTACTTGAATTGGCTCCAAAATGTCTACTTTGAAAGTCTGAACTCTTCTTACCTGTTCTCTCTGGTACCTGTTCACCACCTCTCCCCTCTTTCTCTTTCAGCCTCCTCACTTTGTTGTGCCTATAAGCAATAAATGCAGACCAGATCGAAGTACTTGCCCCACCTCTTAAACTCACACACCCATATCTATACTCATACTTTAACACTGAACCTTGCCAGGTTGACTAGACGAGAGAGTGCCTGCAATATTATTAGAAGTTCAATGGGTCCTAAGCAAACCGTGTTTTAATTCTATAACCTTTCCTTCTATTTTTCTTCTTAACTGATTACTTTTCTCTAATTATATTTCTTTCTTAGACTCATTTCCAAAATATCTGTCTGTGACCATGATGGAGTCAGGGAAGTGGTATATTTCCTTCTTTTCATTGCCACTTTCTAACCATTGCTCTGCTTTAAAAATGACTCTCCTCTTTAGAAATCTCTGTTGTTTAGCTATCCGGCCAATGTAGGAATCTGATTTCCCTAGACCTTCACCATCTTCCCAATAGCTTTAATTCTAATTTACAGCTCCCTTTCCATCTTATTTTCTGTGACCTTAATATTAATGTGGTTGATCTTTCCAGCTGTCTGGCTTCATGACAAAATGCGTCAGCTCCAATGACGGTTATTTCAGTGATGTTTTAGCCACCTACCCATATGGTACTCCTCTGATGTTAACATTATACTGCTCACATTCTAGCTGATGACTCCTCGGCATGACGCTATTGATAGTGTCTCATTTTCACATGCTTTAAAAAGATTAAATACAAAAAAATAAAGAATAATATGAAGATAAATCCATCTTTCTAATCCATCTATTTTAACTTGAGAAAAGTCCTTCCAGCTCTTATAAATTAATACACTAATAGCAAAAGCACATTTAATATATATTATAAACATATAATTTCTCCAAATAGTACTCAGTTATTATTTTACTGTTTTCATAACATTCCATAAAATTTTGAAAGGCAATTTTGCAAATGAACTAAGATTTCCAAATTTGGAGCCAGACTATCTGGGTTAACATTTCAATTCCAAAACTTACATTACATTGGGAACTTAGCCACATACCTGAGCTCAGTTTCCCCATCTGTAAAATAAGGACAATAATAATGCATCCTTACATGGTTTTGCATATTTTGTGCTTGGAACCTGACAAAGTAGGTGCTCAATACATATTATATATGCATTATATAATATGTATATATTATATATCATTTATATAAATTATAATATATCATGTTTTCTTTATGTAACCATGTCTATTGCAGGAAATACAGGTCTTTATAATTTTTTTTTGTTTATTTTTACTCCTAAAGAAAATTTTACAATAAGCACAGAGCCTTTCTTCTGTTGAAACATTTGTCTGGTTAAATTCTCAAGAATATTATTAACCAGACAAAGAACATAAATGTTCCTCATATGCTTTTTAAAATTTTTTTGTAACAATTTATAATACAGCTATTAAGAGATCAATTTTATCCCCATATTTTTGACAGTTAATCACTTGTTTTCCATAAACATCTCTCTTTCCTTGTCTTTCAAATGCCTTCTCCTAGTTTTTCTTTTTGTCTAATCACTCATTATGCTATGTTTTGCCTCAATCCTCTTTCCTGACAAAATTTAGGCTATTCCTAGGTTCTTAGGCCTTATGTTTGCTTTTCTATGTTCTTTCCTTCAATACTATAATTTAATTTCATCACTTTGGTATCATTTCTATTCTGATGACATTCAAAACAAGATGTCAGTCCATGAAATAACTTCTGAGAGTTAGACTTGAGCAATCTCTGAACACCAACATTCCATCTTACTTAAATATGACTCTAATTATTTTTTATTTTTTTTACTTCATCATATTACAGGGGTACAAATGGTTAGGTTACATATATTACCTTTGCTCTACCAGAGTCAGAGCTTCAAGCATTTCTATCCCCCGGATGGGGTGCACCGCACCAATTAGGTGTGTATATACCCATGCCCCCCTTCCCCGGCACCTGCCGGACACCGGATGAATGTTATCAGTATTATGTGCACTTAAGTGTTGGTCACTTAATACCAATTTGATGGTGAGTACATGTGGTTCTTGTTTTTCCATTCTTGTGATACTTCACTTAGTAGAATTCCTTATTTTACAATTGCCCCAGTATCCTAGGATAAAAAATCATGAGGTTTTATTTATCTTTCTACTTCCACACATCCAGTCAGTTGCTAAATCCTGTCAAGCCCATCTCTTTCCCCAGAGAGAATTTTATACTCTATGTCCCAATATAATCTGATTCATTCAATAGATTGATGATAAAATTACAAAATATGGTCAAGTATTGAACTGTAAATTCATATGGACCGATCATTACTATCCCAAATAAAGAGAATGATGAATTACTACTATTATGTAACTTGAGTTACTGTTTAACTCACTCTCCTTCCTGCTGTGGGATTTTAGATGAATTAATTTTGACTTGCATCCATGTGTCAATGAATTACAATACATATTTATATATGCATGCCCTGTGACAAAAATCAATCAAATAGATGTTCCCTCCTTTATAAAATTTTCTTTTAATAAATTCAATTGCTTAGTTGCTGTGGTACGTAAAATTCTAAGGTGTATCATTCCTCCCTCAAGATTTCTGTCTTCTGGTATACACACCTTGTTTAATTTTCTTCCCTTGAGTGTGAGTGGAAACTATAAATATAATGGGATATTACTCCACAATTAGGTTACTAATCAGTTAACTTTTGAGAAAAATCAAGAGATACCATCCAATTAGGCTCAATCTAATCAGCTGAGCTCTTCCAAGGGCCTGGGCCCTTTCTTAAGTCAGAGATTTAAAGCGTGAAATGAATTTCATATAAGGGAAGTTATTCATTGCTGGTTTTGAAGACGGGGGAATCATGAAGTAAGGAATGTCAACAGCCTTCAAGTAGCACATGATTCCAGCTGATAGCCAACAAGGACACCATGCCTCAGTCCTACAATCACAAGGAACTGAATTCTGCCAACAACCTGAGTGATTCCAGATAGAAACTAGACCTTGATTTCAGTCTTATTAAGACCCTTATCAGAGAACCTTGCCACGCCATGCAATGCTAGACTACAAAACTATGAGCTAATAAATGGATATTGTTTTAAGCTGCTAAATTTGTGGCAACTTGTTATGTAGCAATATAAAGTTAGCACTGTTGCAGAAAAAAATAATCAGTTTTTACTTCATAACTTAAATTTAAAGTAACGCATTTTTAAATGGATTCTATATTTAAATTAAGTTTAAATGTTAACTTTTTAAAGATAGAGAAAATCGCATCATTTTTAAAAGTACAGATAATATGATTGCTGATTTTTGTGTAATTTAAGTGACTTCTATCTGTCAAAAAGTATATTTACAATTTCACTGAAAGTAACAGAATATTTCCCTAAAGAAATGTCTGCTTGTTTTTTTAAGAACTGGGATAAATGAGTACAAAAATCTGGGTACTAAGTATCATTTAGCAAAAAAAAGTCATGATAAGAATAAAATCTTCTCTTAATTCAAAGTTCTTAAAAATACAAAAGTGTAAACAACTCATTTAAATGTCAGGAAAGAAATCTCAGACCATAACTGACATGAATTAAGCCATTTAGCCATAAGTTTCATGAACATTTTTCATGTCAGTATATTCTTGTTAGTAATCACTTCTCAGCAATTTTCTTACGCTTTCCAAATATGCTCATTTTAAGCACACCCATGATAAAACTTCTCCCAATAAAACTCTTTTCAAAATCTTAAAGGTATTTTGCTTCTTTTCATATGTAAAGAAAGTATTCATATTAAAATGCCACAGTCATAGAGAAAATGCTCATTACATAAGTAAAAACAGAGGCAGTGTTGATATCACAAATAAAAGAACACAGCAATGTATGTGCTATTTTCGTGAAGGCCCATTACTTTTACCACATTATATAAAAGTAATCTGAAATAATCTTTCGAGCTTGGAGTAAAGGTCTCCATTTGCCCTTGAACATCAAAACTCCTTTCATTAAGCAGCTCAAGTCCTCTAAGAGGTGAAACTTCAGTCAGAAAAGAATCATTTTTAATCTCATCTGTTAGCAAAAGTGTTTATGGATACCATACATCTAGATCCAGCAGCTATAGCTAGCAAAGCTAACATTTATTGAGCTTTACGAAGAGCCATGAACTGTTCTGAAAGCTGTACATGTATTTACTTTCTAATCCTTACAATAGCCCCATGAAGAAGGTCCTCTTATCATCATGTCCATTTTACAGGTGAAGAAACCAAGCCAAGGCCGGGCGCAGTGGCTCACGCCTGTAATCCTAGCACTCTGGGAGGCCGAGGCGGGTGGATTGTTTGAGCTCAGGAGTTCGAGACCAGCCTGAGCAAGAGCGAGACCCCGTCTCTACTAAAATTAGAAAGAAATTAATTGGACAACTAAAAATATATAGAAAAAAACTAGCCGGGCACGGTGGTGCATGCCTGTAGTCCCAGCTACTTGGGAGGCTGAGCAGGAGGATCGCTTGAGCCCAGGAGTCTGAGGTTGCTGTGAGCTAAGATGACGCCACGGCACTCTAGCCCGGGCAACACAGTGAAACTCTGTCTAAAAAAAAAAAAAAAAAAAAAACCTACTCATCCTTCAAAGTCCATCCTCAAGTCTCAACAGTAGTGTGAATGGCATTTCTTATGTTGCCAATTAAATTAACTGTGCCTAAATACCTATCATCTTCCCAAGCAACCTGTTTCAGTTCCTAAACGACAGTACTAGAAGTTGAATTTTAAATCCTGCTAAGAGATAAAGATTTACTCACAAATATTATTTCAAACTAATGGGTCACACTCAGCATCCTCTCTTGCAAAATATAGATACCAAACTTGCAGAGTTACTGTGGATTGTATAATGTACAGAATTTGTCTATAGCAATGCTGGATACACAGTAGATATGTAAGAAACTGATACATATTATGATCTACATTATAAGTGAAAAACCAAGTCAAGAAGCTGCCTGCCAATTATCAATGATAATATCATTCTCTAATGGGCATTTATAAACATCAGAAAATCTTCTGGGCCATGGAACTCAACTATGTGATATTTCTAAGAGGAAAAAAGTCATTTAAAACAGGGCTCTTTTATTTTTCCTGAGTACATGAAAAGTCTAAATCCAATAGCAGAATAAGTTGTTCAAGGAAAGACATATTTAAAAAAATAATTAGAAGTAATGCTTATAATACTAACAGGCTGAAAACTGTTCATGGGTGCATTAGTTTCCATTGCTGCTATAACAAATCACCACAAAATTACCAGCTTATCAGAATAGATTTATTATCTTACAGTTCTGAAGGTCAGAAGTCCTAAAATCATGGTGTTAATTATGCTCCTTCTGGAAGCTCTAGAAGAAAATCCATTACCTAGAAACCTTTTCTAGCTTCTGGCAGCTACCTGCATTCCTTGGGTCATGGCCTCTTCCACTATCTTCAAAGCCAGCAGCACAGCATCTTCACATCTTTCTCACTGATTACAACCCTTGCTTCTGTCATCACACCCCTTTTTCTGACTCTGATTCTCCTGCCTCCTTCTTATGAGGACCTTTAAGATTACATTGAAATCGCCTACATAATCCAGTATAATCTTCCCATCGCAAGATCCTTAATTTTAATCACATGTACAGAGTTCTTTTTGCCATGTAGAGTAACAAATTCACAGGTTCTGGAGATTAACATGTGGACATATTTGGGAACCATTATTCAGCCTACCAAAATGGGTATATTTGGCTCTTTAATTTTATAAAGATTACTCTTTGATCCAATTTTTAATAGTCTTTTAAAAGGCAAAGTTTAGTACATATAGTTATTAATAACAGTTTCTCAACCTATAGAATTTGGAAAGGTGTTAAAACCTCAATATTCTTTCAAAAGGTGATTATGAATTCTTAGAGCTCATAGTACTAGCCCGAGTAGCATATGTGCATTTTGAAATGTAGTTCATTGAGTGGTCACATTTATTAGCACATTTATTAATATAACACGATAATTTTAGTGAATAAAATCTCATAATGAAAAGAATTACTGTAACTTGAACAAATTTTTAAGTCATTGTTAAAATACATTTTCTCCCCTTCAGAATCTGGGAAGACCATCCATAAATAGTTACCCTGGAGGCCACAGATCACAAAACTTGAATTGCGGGGTGGGGGAGACTCAACTGCTCTAGAATAATGATTCCCCAAGTGTATACTGTATATTTGCCATTCTCTTGTAACATTATATTTGCAATGTAAAAGAGTTATATTTTCATTTGTCATGAAATAATTTACCATGACCTTCCTCACCGGTATCTCATCAAAGCCATTCTAACCACTAATTCCATTTTTGTTTCTTTTGATCCTTTGAAACTAATTAAAAAGTATGTGGTCTACTAATTTTTTAGACTTGCCAAAAACTACTACTACTTTTTTATATTTGAAAATTAATAATTGTACATTTGCAAAATGTCACTCATTAAATAGGTAACACAATATGCTCGGCTACTGTGTCACAACTGGTAAATCAGTAAAACCAATTTTTTTTCCATTCTTGTCTCTCATTATTAAGCTCATAATTACTCATTGTGATAGTATGCTGTTACTCAGTATAAGGAATTATAAGTCCACTAATCATAAGTCAAGGCATTATCAAACTAAAAAAATTTAACATTTTTAAATAAAAATTGCATTGAAGAATCAGAGAAAGAAGATAATTTCAGAGTCTTTGGGGAGCTACCGCAAGAGCATTTCATATTCACACTGCACAGAATAAGTACTGTAGTAACTATATGACATGGTCTTTGAACTGTAACAGAAAATTCTATGTTCCTGCTAGCAAAGAGTCTTCATTATCTATTACTTTTGAGCTTCAATGGGATTCTTGGATTTCATCCATTCTAGTTCACCAACCATGTTTCAGTAATTCCCTTGAGGAATATTTATAAATAAAATGGTATTATGTCTGGGATATGCTGCATTGGGGAAAGGCACCGATGGAATAAGATTAGACCCAAGTCAATTTCTGTAGATTGGTGATTAATATATATAGGAATCCATTCTACTATTCTACTTATAAATATCTTTAAAATATTCACAACAATTCATAAACATATATAATCTCAGCTTCCAACATTTACTAAAACATTTAAACAAGGCATTTATCATTATTATTTTTCAATCCAGAGTTCCATCATGATTAGAAGATGAGGTTTACAATACACTAAATGAATTACGAGAAACCAAAGACAGAATGAGTCAGATAAAAGGAAGAAAACTATTTTTACAAAGAACAGTAATCACAGATGGTCAAACTGAATCAGCTGTTTATCCAGAAAATCTGTGGGAGTTTACTCATCATAGAGGCTATGCAAAACTTTCAATTACACTGGTCTTCCATATACACATTTCATAGTTTTCTTAGGCCAAGAATATCTGTTACTGGGCCTACCTTCATTGATCAAATAACTTTTTAAAAGCGATAAAAGGAACAGAAAAGTAAAATGCATCTTTATTAAAAAGAACTCAAAGCAATAAAAAAATAAGCAAGATCATGAATAAAGAGAATCCCGATTACTTTACAATTACTTTGGGAATTAATCCAATAGTATAGAGCTGTCACTGTGCCAAGCTAGAACAATCTATGCATATTTGCCCTAAGATAGTTAATGCAAATAAATAATTTCCTATAATACTCTATAAATGAATAACAAAAAATAAAGTCTCAAATATATCAATGAGAGAAATAAAGATGATCTTAAATTTGTTTTAAAAATTAGTGGGAAGGGCTGGGCATGGTGGCTCATGCCTGCAATTCTAGCACTTAGGGAGGCAGAGGTGAGAGGATTGCTTGAGGCCAAGAGTTCAAGACCATCCCAGGCTGGTGAGGCCCCCACATCTACCAAAAAAAAAAAAAAAAAAAATTAGCTGGGCATGGTGGTGTGCACCTGTAGTCCCAGCTATTCAGGGACTGAAGCAGGAGGATCCTTTGAGGTTACAGTGAGCTATCAGCCTGGGAGACATAGGGAGACTCCGTTGCTTTAAAAAAGAAAAGAAAAAAGTTAGTGGGAGGTTCAGAATGGACTTTAAATTAAATTAACTTTGTGGTCCATTTTTGATCTTTAACAAAGTTATGTGCAGGGTGGGGAAAGAGACCTGACACAGCACAATTCCAAAACAGATTAACTTTCACACAATACTATTCTCAAAACTACTATCTTCAAATACAAAGAAGTTTATAAATTAAAAGTTTCAAGTCATACAATCAATTTTAGATGTTTTTCTGTAATAGTCAAAACTTTCTCATGACCTTAGTATTCTCAGTCCACTCATAATCCTTTTGGTATGAATTAAGTTATTTGCTGAATAGTGTTTATTGATTAACTGCTACATTTAAGAGCAATTATTTTCTTAATTTTATTTAGCTACCATTATTGGAGTCCTATTAAATATCACTTAACATAGAATTTTTTACATGTTAAAACTGCTTTGTAATCATTTTTAATAATTAACCATGTGTAATTTAATTACATCTTATGACAATAAAGAATGGTGCACTGAACCAGTAAATTATGCCATAAAATATTACAGTCATAATATGACAGTAAGAGTGGACCACTTTCCATTTTAGAAGACTGACAACCTAAACTTTTCATTTTTTCTTTAAAAAATTGTCACCCAATATTTTCAACCTTCCAAATTTTGTCATTTCTATCACTTAAATAACTTCCTTCTGTTTATTATAACATTAATTAGTACTGAAATAACACTCCAGGTAAGCAAATTTTAAACCATATTAAGTATTCAGTCACAGTAAGAACTAGGAAAGATCTTAATGAAGTGTTACTCCAACTACTGGTTGAGACCAAATAAGGAGCTTGTGCCAGAATGTAAATTAAATTCACCACTTCCTTAATCAACAAAGGCTTGCTACCAAAAAAAAAAGTCAACCAAACTAAATAGAACACTAGTGCTTTAACTGATTTACATCCTGGTGCAAGCTCCACATGTCCACAGTTTGTATATTGATAGCCAGTCTGTGAACCACACTCTTGAGTTCTCAGTAGCACTGCCTTATAGATCATCTAGTCCTGTGGCTTTCAATCATGGCTCCCCACATGAGAATCACCCAGAAAACTTTAGTAAGCATGAAGATCTAGGTTTCACCTCCAGAGACTCTGATTTAATTAGTCTGGGGTACATGTACTTCCACTGATATAGCCCCATGCCATTTTGCAGATAAGGGCACTGAGACTTAGAAAAACCAAATAACTTAGTCTTAGTTTATGGGACCTAAGAATAAAACAACTGACTCTCAGTACAATTTGTTTTCCATTATACACCATTCATAAGGTTAGTAAAAATTAATATTACAGCTCCACCCTGTATTCAGGATACTGGAAGAACAGAAAACATTTCTTTTTTCTTTAATATTATTGAAGTAAGTGACAATAAAGTATAAGGAAAGCATTACACGGTTAAATTTAGGTTACCTGAAGGATTAATCATATGTTCTTTAACACACAAATGAATAAAATTTCTTTCTGTTACTTAGAAAAAATCCAAAAAGGACTATTACTAAGTCAAGCACTCCGATTTCTTCAAAATACTGATTATCAATTCTTGAGAGACAAGCTATTAGCAAATTAAATTGATTGCGTTAATGTCAACTGGAAAGACAATATTTTTTCCAACTTGAAAAGATTCTGTAAACATAAAAACCAAATTGACTTTTGTATCTTTGTATCCTGATTTAATGTTCATTGTAAAACAGTTAACCAGCACATCCTGGTCAGTGACAAGGATGTGTTGGTTAAATAAAGAACTGCAAAGTTTCTGTTCATCTCCTTTGCCCACCTTTTGATAGGGCTGTTCGATTTTTTTCTTGCTGATTTTCCTGAGTTCTAAATAGATTCTGGTTATCAGCCCTCTGTTGGATTTGTAGCATGCAAAAATTTTCTCCCATTCTGTGGGTTGCCTGTTTGCTCTTGTGATAGTTTCTTTGGCTGTGCAGAAGCTTTTTAATTTGATTAGGTCCCATTTATTTATTTTTGTTGTTGCTGTAGTTGCTTTTGGGGTCTTTTTCATAGAGCGACTTTTGCTCTTTTGGGTAGATGCCCAGTAACGGGATTGCTGGGTCAAATGGTAATTCTAGTTGTATCTCATTGGGGTATCTCCATATTGCTTTCCACAGAGGTTGCACTAATCTGCAGTCTCACCAGCAGTGTATGAGTGTTCCTACCTCTCCGCATCCACGCCAACATTTGTTGTTTTGGGTCTTTTTGATAAAGGCCAGTCTCACTGGAGATAAGTGATA
>CAUYSK010019512.1:0-22456 GCA_963575035.1 Avahi laniger | reverse complement strand
TGAGGGTGAGTACATGTGGTGTTTATTTTTCCATTCTTGGGATACCTCACTTAGTAGAATGTGTTCCAGCCCTTTCCAGGAGTATATAAGAGGTGCTATGTCACCATTGTTTCTTAAAGCTGAATAGTACTCCATGGTATACATATACCACAATTTATTAATCCATTCATATATTGATGGACACTTGGGCTGTTTCCACATCTTTGCAATTGTGAATTGCGCTGCTATGAACATTCGAGTGCAGGTGCGATTTCTTTCTTACAGTTTCATAGTTCTCCCTGTAGAGATCTTTCACCTCTTTGGTTAAGTTATATTCCTAGGTATCTTCTTTTTCATTGTAGCTATTATGAATGCCATTGAGTCTTTGATTTGACTCTTGGCTTGACTGTAATTAGTGTATAGAAATGCTACCGATTTACGTACATTGATTTTATATCCTGAGACTTTGCTGAATTTCCTCATCAATTCCATTAGACTCTTGGTAGAATCTATGGGGTTTTCTAGATATGAGATCATATTGTCAGCAAACAGTGATAATTTGACCTCCTCTTACCCAATCTGGATACCCTTAATATTCTTCTCTTGTTGATTGTTCTGGCTAGGACTTCCCTCACTATGCTGAATAGAAGTGGTGACAGTGAGCATCCTTGTCGTATTCCAGTTCATAGCGGGAATGATTTCAACTTTTCCTCATTCAGTATAATGTTGGCTGTGGATTGTCAGCTATGGCTTTTATAATTCTGAGGTATCTTTCTTTCATACCTAGTTTGTTGAGGGTTTTTATCATGAAAGGATGCTGGATCTTGTCAAATCTTTTTTTCCATCTATTGAGAGGACCATATAGTCTTTGTTTTTGCTTCATTTATGTGGTGAATCACATTTATGGATTTATTTATGTTGAACCATCCTTGCATACCAGGGATGAAGCCCACTTGGTTCTGGTGGATTATTTCCTTGATGTGCTGTTGAATTTCGTTTGCTAGTATTTTATTGAGAATTTTACATCTATATTCATAAGGGATATTGGCCTATAGTTTTCTTTTTTTGTTGTGTCCTTTTCTGGTTTTGGTAGCAAGGTGATACTGGGTTCATAGAATGAGTTGGGGAGGATTCCCTCCTTCTTGATATGGAATAATTTCTGTATTATGGGTACCAGGTCTTTTTGTAGGTCTGGTAGAATTCAGCGATAAATCTATCTGGTCCAGGGCTTTTTTGTGGTTGTTCTTGGGAGGTTTTTTATTACTGTTTTGATCTCACTGTTCATCTGTCCAGGAGTTCTATTTCTTCCTATTTGAGTCTTGGGAGGTTGTGTTTCCAGGAATTTGTCCATTTCCTCTATGCTATCTAGTTTATGCACATAGAGATTTATACAGTATTCATCGATTATGTTTTGCATTACTGCAGTATCAGTTGTAATGTCACCATTTCTTTTTTGACTAAGGATATTTACGTACTTTCTCTCTGTTCTTGGTTAGTGTAGCACGAGTTCTTTCAATTTTGTTTATCTTTGCAAAGAATCAACTTTTAGTTTCATTAATCCTTTGGGTTTTGTTTGTTTGTTTGTTTGTTTGTTTTCCAGTTCTAGTTCTTCTCTTCTTTGTTTTTTCTTTTCTTCTGATGGATTTGGGCTTGGTTTGATCTTCTCTTTCAAGTTCCTTGAATTGTGACAACAAGTTGTTGATTTTTGATCTTTCTGTCTTTTTGGTGTAGGCATTTAAGTGTATAAATGCTGCCCTTAGGACCACATATTTTGATAACTTCTGTCCCCTTTGTAATTTAGTTCAAAGAATCTTTTTATTTTCACCTTAATTTCTTCATTGACCCAATAATCATTCAGCAAGATGTTGTTTAATTTCCATGACTTTGTGTAGGTTTGAGTATTTTTCTTGAAATTGATTGAGACCTGTCTTGTGGCCTAAGATATGATCAATCTTGGAGAATATCCCATGTGCTACCGAGAAGAATATATATTAGTTTTTGGGCAGAATGTTCTATAAATGTCTGTTAGGTCCATTTGGTCTAGAGTTTGGTTTAAGTTTATCATTTTTTTCTTTATTTTTTGCTTTGATTATTTGTTGAGCTCTGACACTGGGTTATTGTGGTCCCTGGCAAGTATGACGGTGCTGTTTATTTCTTTTCTTAGCTCTTTTAAAGTTTGCTTTATGTATCTGGAAGCTCCTGTGTTGGACATATATGTATATATTTATATTATTATACTTTCTTATTGGAAAACTCCCTTTACTGTTATGTAAAGACCCTCTTTGGTTTTCTTTAACTTTGTTGGCTTAAAGTCAATTTTTATCTGATATGAGAATAGCTACTACTGTTCTGTTTGATTTTCATATGTATGATATATTTTTTTCCATCCTTTCACACTGATTCTGTGTGTGTCCTTGTGATTTAGATGTGTTTTCTGGAAATAGCAGATACATGGGTTGTGTTTTTTCACCCATTCAGCCAGTCTGTGTCTTTTGAGAAGTATATGAAGTCATTATCATTGATTGATGTCATCAATATGTGCGATGTTGGTTTGTTCATTCTTTTTGGTGGTCCCTTATTGCTTTGTTTTACCTTTTGTTCTATTGTTTTATAGGAGTTGTGAGTTTTGCTTTCTTTTTTTTTTTTTTTTTAGGTGAATTTACACCGGTGAGAATCTGTTGTGCTGATTTGTGTACAAAGCTGTTTTGAATATTTTGTGCAGGGCAGGTCTGGTCATGAAAAATTCCCTCAGTTTTTGCTTGTCTGGAAAATCTTTAATTTCTCTGTCTCTTGTAAAAATTAGTTTTGCAGGATACAAAATTCTAAACTGGAAGTTTTGTTTATATCAATTGAAGATGGGGCCCAGTTCTTTCTGACTTGTAAGGTTTCTGCTGAGAGGTCTGCAGCTAGTCTAATGGGTTTTCCTTTGTAGGTTATTTGATGTTTCTGTCTTTCTGCTTACAGAATTTTTCCCTTCATTTTGACTTTGGTCAAATTTATTACTGTGTGTCTTGGAAAAAATCTATTTGCTATAAATCTTCCCAGTGTGTGATGTCCATCTTGTATCTGTATGTCTGAATTTCTGGCAATACCAGGGAAATTTTCCTCAATAATTTCCTCAAATAGGTTTTCCGTGATTTTAGTTTCTTCTTCTTCATCATCAGGGATACCCATAATTTGAATGTTAGTTCATTTCACATGGTCTCATATCTCTCTCAGTGATTGCTCAGATTTTTTTATACTCTTCTCTGCCTCTTTGACTGACTGGATTTTTTCAAGAGCCTGCTCTTGAAGCTCTGAGATTCTCTCTTCTTTTTGATTTAGCCTGTTGTTAAAACTGTCTGTTGTGTTTTGAAATTATCTAAATGAGTCTTTCATTTCTTTAAGTTCTTTTATGTCCTTTCCTATGTTGTCTTGCTCTGTAGTGATGTTTTTATTTTTTTCATTCATTTTCTAAAATTTTTTTGGCTTCATTTTGTTGATTTTCAACATTTTCTTCAATGCCATTCATCTTATTTGCCATCTATTGTATGAATTTCATTTCTGTCGTTTTTGGCAATTTCCTTGCTGGTGGGATCCACTACTATAGCTCCATTGTGTTCCCTTGGTGGTGTTTAACTATTTTATTTTTTCATGTTGCCAGGATTCTTTTTCTGGTTTCTTCTCATCTGGCTCCCCTCCTCTCAACTCTCAGCTAATACGTTTGCAGAGCACCTGTTCTCCTTTATTGCGGATTTTCTCAAACCAAGTCCAGGAATGATGGCTACTCAGGGCTGGAGGGTTCTGAGTGAAGTGTTGGGACTTGGTGAGTTTCTCTTGGCCCAGTAGTAGTGATGGGGACTCAGTAGTGGGTTCTTGGGTTTCAGGAACTATTCTGGTGTCTCAGGGGCAGAGTTGCAGGCTCCACAGAAGCCCTGGAGCTACATGGGCAGAGCCTTGACTCGGGCACAGCAAGAGCTTCAGAGCTGGTTCTAGGCATTTCAGGGGCAGAGCCACCCTAATGGGGTTCTGTTAGATCAACATGTAGACTGCTGTTGCCCTGTTGCAATGGCTCAGGGTCCATGTAGGTGGGCTGGTACTGCTGTTCATCCCAGATTCTTCTCCCAGACTTAGGACCTGCTGATAGAGTTGTGTCAGGCTTCCCAAGTGTTGCCTGTGGTGTCTGGGGCTCCTGCTCTGTTCAGCTCCCATGCCAGGGAGAAGGCATACTCATCCCCAGTCACAGGGCACTACACAGGGAACATCTGTTCCCTCTCCAGCTTGGCAGAGGTGATGCAAAATCTATAGCTGAGAGAATGGGTCCCATACAGACCTGGCTCCATGCACCGGGGCAATCAGGTTGGTGTTGGTTGTAGAAACCTGAGATTGGCAAACACCAGCTCTCTGCTGCACCTGCTCTCTGGTGGAATGTGTCTGCACAGACTGTGAGCAGCTCTCCAATCAGCCCAGAGGTCTGCAGTGGAAGAGGGAGACACCTCACAGATAGATCTGCCTGTAACTTTTCTTTCTCTCCTAAAAAGTACTGTCCCCTGAGTTGCTTGTATTCTGCTGTCTTCCTCTCTTCAAAGCAGGGTGAATTGTATTGGGATCCCCAGCTCAATCTCCAAGGTGATGGGCAATGCATGTGGGTAAGAATTAGCTACAACCTGTTTGAATGATTTGGTAGATGCTGTAATGAGCTATAGAGTTGTTCTCCCTGTCAGTCGTTGATGCTTGCAGGACAAAGCCCACTGCAGAGATGTCCTTTTGTGCCTGTGATAAGCTCTAGTCTCTAAGGTGAAGCACTTGAATGCCCCATGGTTTGGGAGGGGCCTTTTAGCTCCTAGGGGTTGCTTGATCTCCCTAACAGTAGAGGTGTGTGGAGGGGCTAGATTAGGCGTGGTTAGGTTGTGTGTTTTGAAGGCTTTACAAACTCTTGGTAAAGTTCAGAGGTTGCCTTCCCAGCCCACTAGGGGGAGCCACTGGGAGGAGGGTTAAGGCTGTCTCTCCCATCCAAAAAGGCTGCTTGTGAGCAAGGGACCACACTTCCTATACCAGCTGTAGGGATTGAGCTCCGTTCCTCTTTCTTTGCCCCTGCCCTCAGACGCTGAAAACACTGCACTTGGTTGCCATAGTGCCATGGGCTGGGATCTTCCTGCCAGAGGATCTGCCCTAGTCCCACAGCACAGCTTTTCTGTGTTTGGGGGGGGGGGGATGGGCAATTTCCCAGTTTGTGGAGTACCTACTATAGATGCTCCTTTAGATTACTATAGTGACTTGGGTGAATTAGACAAAATTATTCTGCTTCATGCAGTTTGTAGTTTAAGCTTGAGAGGAAAATCATGGTTTTAAGTGTGTTTTCTAAGTGCAATTATGAAGTTCAAGTTGCTCTGGGTACACTTAGAAGGGGCACCAAACCTTGAGTTGAAGAGTATCTAGAAAGAAAAGTCTTTCTAGAGAAAATGACATGTACATTGAGAATCAAAATAGGATTAAGATTAAGCTAGTTCAATTAGGCTACTTCAAGCCGGAATAAAGTGAAGACAATGTGCAATGGTCATGAGGTAAGATAGAGTGAGACACGTGCTGTATCCATGAAAGGGGTCATTTGGCTGGACCATGGAGCTGTTATGCTGGATTGTCATTTACTTAGGCTAGACAGGTAAAAGCAAACCATATTATAAAAGATTTTTCAAGTGATAGTAATAGTGTGCTTTTTTGCTGAAGTATTCTATTATCATATTATAACTTTGATACTATTTGATTAATTTTTAGTATACATTTTACCATCTTAACAATACAAAAAAATCTAGTAAGAATAAATTACACAACTCCCAAACAATTGAATATTTGGCATCAGTTTAATAAAATAATGAGATACATGTATTAACTTGGAGAGATGTCTGGATTTATTTTTTAAAGAAAACAACCAGTTGTATAACAGCATGCTTTGTGTGATTCAATGTGTATAAAACAATGTGGCTATATATGCGTAGAAAGTTGCAGGAAAGATACAAACTGGTGACAATGACTACTTCTGGGGAGTATAATGACAGTTATTGTGGTGAAGGAAATATACATAATATACAATGAATGCAAAAGGAGAAAAAGGGATAAAAAAAACTTTATCAATCCAAAGGAAAGCAAAAAGGATAAAAAAGAAGAAAGGAAAAACAAACTGAAATATCATACAAAATAAGGTGGCAACAATTCTAAATATCATTATTCTTAATGAAAATAGTAGTAGATTTAATAACTGTATTATAAATTAAATTTCAGATTATCAGAAAAGATTTTAAAAATCCCATTAGATGCTATTTGTGACATGTCTAAAAAAATACAAAAAGAAAATGTAAAGTCAGAAATTCTGAATAGACTATGATATACATGAAGATTAAATTAGTAATTTACAAAACTTCTTACAAAGAAAACATCACTAGTTAATTTTACAAGAATATTAAGTGGATTTAATTTCAGTTCCTCACCCTCTTCCAAAAGACAAAAAAGGAGATAATGCTTCTTAACTCATTCTATGAAGGCAGCATTATTATTACATCAAAAACAGACAAGGACTTCACATGAAAAGAAAATTATACAACAATATTTCTTGTAAATTTATATGTAATATGTCTCAACAAAATACTAGCAACATACACAAAGGATTACACATCAAGTATGATCTATCCTGGTAATGCAAAGATTTGCTTGACATTCAAATATCAATCAATGTCATAAACTGTATCAACAGAAACAAAAACCACAGGATCTTCCCAATAGACATAAAAAGCATCTTTTCTATGACAAAATCAAACATCTTTTCATGATAAGATATTAAAAATCTAGGAATATAAGAGAATTTCCTCAGTCCATGAAACATCTACAGCTATCATTATACTCAGTAGCTAAGGATGAATGCTTTCCCACTACAATCAGGAAAAAAGCAAGGGTATCAATAATCACCGCCTCTGTTCAAAATTGTACTAGAGGTTTTACCAGGGATATCAGGGAAGAAAAACTAACAAAAGACATTCAGATTGGAAAATAAGAAGTAAAATTACCTCTATTTGCAGATGACATGATCTCATATATGGACATTCTTAATGTATCTTCAAAAACAACTCTCAGAACTGCTGAGAAATGAATGAAAAATTTACTAAAGAGATAGATGAATTTAAAAAAAACAAATAGAACTTCTAGAAATGAAAAATTCATTTAAGGAAGTACAAAACACAGTGCAAAGTTTTAAGAATAGACTAGACCAAGAAGAAGAAGGAATTTGAGAGCTTGAAGACAGTTCTTTCAAATTAATCCAGTCAAAAATAATAAAAAAAAAGAAATAAGAGGAATGAACAGCGTCTATGAGAAGTATGGGATTAGGTAAAATATCAAATATAAGAATCTTAAGCATTACTGAGGGTGAAGAAAAAAAAAAAGCCTGCACCACCTATTTGCAAGAATAATTGAGGAAAACTTCTCTGGTCTTGCTAAAGATTTAGACATTTAGATACAAGAAACTCGATGAACATCTGGCAGATTCATTTCAGAAAAGGTTTCACCAAGGCATTTATTCATCAAATTGACCAAAGTCAACACGAATGAGGATCTCCAACGTTCCATGAGGCAAAAGCATCTTGCAAAGGAAAACTCATCAAACTAACATTAGACTTCTCAACAGAAACCTGAAAAGCCAGAAAGGAATGGGGTCCTATCTTCAGTTTCCTTAAACAGAATAACTGTCAGCCAAGAATTTTGCATCCTAAAAAAACTAAGTTTCATAAATGAAGAAGAAATATATTCTTTCCTGGACAAGTAAAGACTAAGGAAATTTGTCACCACTAGACCTATCTTAGAAGAAATACTTAAAATGTTGTATACATGGAGCAAAACAATTGATACCCACAAGTTTAAGAACACACAAAAGATCAAACTATATAGTTTTATTTCTGGGTTCTTTATTTTATTCCATTGGTCTATTTCTCTACCTTTATACCAATACCATGCTGTTTTGGTGACAGCACACACTAAAAACCCGACTTCAGCATTGTCCATTTTATCCACATAACAAGAACATTTGTATACTCTAATATTTTGAAATAAAAATTATACAAAATAGATATATTGGGCTTAATATTAATAAAAAAATAAAAACAACTTTTGTATTTCAGAGAACACCATCAAGAAAGAAAGAAAATCCACAGAATAAGAACAAATATTTGAAAGTCTTATTTCTGATTAGTAATTTGCTTTCAGAATATATAAAGAAACTCTAAAACTCAAAAATAATCAAAATACCCAATTGAAAATGAGCAAAAAACCTGAATAGACATTTCTTCAAAGAAAATATATAAATGGCCAATAAGTACATGAAAATATGATCACCATCATTAATTATTTTGGAAATGCAAATCAACACTATATGAGATACTACTGCCCAATCACTAGGCTGGATATAATTAAAAAGACATACAATAGCGAGTCTTGATGAAGATGTGAAATTGGAACCTCCATACATAGCTAATGGGAATGCTAAAGTGTCTTAATAAATAAGATCATATTTATTTATTTTACTTTATTTTATATTATTTTATTTTATTTTTTTATTTCAGCACATTATGGGGGTACAAATGTTTAGGTTACGTATATTGCCCTTGCACCCCCGCCCTGAGTCAGAGCTTCAAGCGTGTCCATCCCCCAGATGGTGCACATCACACTCATTATGTATGTGTATACCCATCCCTTCCTCCCCCTTCCATCTGCCTGACGCCCAGTAAATGTTATTCAGTATATGTGTACTTAGGTGCTGATCAGTTAAAACCAATCTAATGGTGAGTGCATGTGGTGCTCATGTGCCATCCATTCTTGTGATACTTCGCTTAGCAGAATGGGTTCCAGCTCTATCCAATATAAAACAAGAGGTGCTATAGGCGAAGAATTTATGAAGTAAGACCATATTTAAATGATCAGCAGTGGTGGTGAAGGTGGGTGTCAGGATTATCCTATTTAATGTAAGGTTGTTATTTCAGCATTAAGGGAAAAACTCTAGGCATCTCTGAACCATGATATTCCCTTAATATTTCTAATATTTTCTTTATTCTGAGAAGTGGACCTACCTTAATCTCCTGTTTATATTTTAGCCTCCTGTGAATCTCTCTCCTGAGCCTTGGCTCATTTCATCTAACTTCCTTATCTAGCTCACTCCTAGCTAGCTTGAGGTTTGAGCTTAAACATATCTCCCATAGGATGTGCTTTCCAAAACCAAATTAGTCATGTTTTCCTGCTATATGCTCTTATACCAATCACTATTTTCTCAGTATCAATCACATTTTGTTGTTTTTGCCTGTTTGTTTTTTCCACTTGTGTATAGGACATCGGAAACTGAGAACGGGGAGATTAGGAGGGAGTGAGGAATAAACACCTACTCCTCTGGTGCAGTGTACATTATTCTGGGGACAGGCACTCTAAAAGTCCTGACTTCAGCATTATACAATTCATTATACAAGCTGTGGAATGTATCAGCTGGGAGCCTCTGGGAGCCAGCCTCAGAGATTGACTCTGAATTACTTACATAAACATTAGAACTTTGGAAAGATAAAGTGAGCAGGTACAGAGCCAGAACTGGTAAAATGACTGGAGAGAGGATTGGAAGAAGAACTCAAGATACTTGCAGTATAAAAACAAACAAACAAAAAAATTACTAGAAGTTCATTTTAGGATGTTAGTGATGCAATAGAAAATGCAACATTTTCAGATTGTTCAACATTCAGGTTAATATTTCCATTGGAAAAAAGGGGATTTCCAAATGGCTAAGAGAATCAAACACCTGGCCTGCATCAAAAGAAGAGTGTACCTTGATTACAATCCCTGGCAGAGTGTCTAATGGAAAAGAGACAAATGCCCAAAAGAAAAGTGGTCAATTGGAGGAGCAATAGAATGGATGCAGGGCAGATACAATATTTGTTAGGCAGGAAAACCACCATATATCAATTCCAGTGAATGCTCAGAATTGGATCCCTAAAATAATTGAAGCCCCTGACAGATAGTGAGTAAAAGTATGAGGCCCACAACATGCTATTTCTCTTTTTCTAACCTTCAATCAAGTGGCTGTGACCTCACCTTCTACACTAGAAACTGGGATGCTGCCAGCAGGCTAATCTTCAAGGATTTTTTTTCTGCCTACATTTGAATACTACTCCTAGTTAGAATATCAGTTCTTAACCATTTTTAAATTCGTGGGTACATTTGAAAATCTTATAAAAAGTTATGAATCATTTCCTTAGGGAAAAATAAAGCTCATAAAGCCACATATTTACATTATTCTTGAAAAGGTGAATAGAATTTCTGAAATGCATTGATGTTGTAAAAATAATAAATAAAATTTATTGAGCACTTATCTGTGAGGGCCACTGTTATAAATGTTTCACATGTATTATTCATTTAATATTAATGACAAATCTAAAGGTGAGTATTATTATTATCCAATTTACATAACAGAAAAAGAAAGCGTAGAGGTGTTAAGTAAATTGACCAATGTTTCATTGGATTCAAACCAAGCCAATGTAATTAGAGAGCCCATATTCTTAAATAATATGATAAACTCTTTAAGTATGCTAAGGTTGTGATAAATACACAGATGATCCAAATTTGGTCTGCAAAATCCGGGGACTTACATGTTATCTAGTGGAGAAGGTAAGATGTATGAAAAGGGCTATATTGAAACTATGAATGTGAAACATGGTAAAAGAAAGAAAATGCTAAGAATGAACAAAGCAGTGATTAAATTTTTGCCATTAAAGGAACAAGTTCAATGTTTTAAAGAGTTGTTGAGCTCCTATTACTGACTTAGGGACGACTACATGAGAGTTGTAGAAAATTTAACTATACCCCAAAGACTTATTTTGACCGGAACACAGTAAGAGTAAGGAGAGCATTCCAGGAGTAAACACAGCCTGTCAAAGAAGGCCAAGATGAAGAGGTGGAATAGATCGTGTATTAGTGCTCTGGCCATCAGAGGAAGTTAGTACTCTTCCCACCACCGATCAGCCAAATGCATTGGGATTCAGCTTTCTTACATCTGAAGTGGAAGTTGTGAGTTCTTAGCAACTTTGAGAACCTGAACATGAGGCTTTGTTAAGTTACTCTTAATGAAGAATTTAATGAAAGCAAATTAGATACATAATAATTGACTAAATATTGGAAAGAGGAGAGAGAAGAATGATAATGTTTACTATTTTTTAGGAATTTATAGTCAGGTTGGAACGGAAAGCCATACTTTTAAAAACAAATTGACAAGATATATGAATATATATTTTTATATATATGAAATAAGTTGATTATATATTTCTTCATTGAACAAGAAGATAACTGTCTCAAATCCATTAATGATATAACCTCTATTGTTGTTGCTATGATTGCTAAAAAGGGAAAATTTAAAATAAAATATGATTTCCAGAAAAGAGTATACTCTAGGCAACATGGAAAAATGTAAAGCATTTTATCATTAAAATATTTAATATTTTCTACCTATTATGATTTCAGAATTCTATAGGGGCCATTGAATGTATATTTTAAAGGCATGCAAGGGACACCATTCATTACCAACCAGGAAAATATAGTTGAAACTGTATTAAAAATTGACTAATAGGCACTCCAGATAATTGAAATGACAGCTTGTTTTGGCAGCTGCAAGCAAAAATGTACTTGTTCAAAATAGTAAGTGTAAATCTTTTTAATTTCCAGAAAGAAAAATGATGTACAGGTTTAACTTAATTCAGTCAGCTTATAAAGTGTAATAATAAAAGGTAACTACCTCTTTACTTGACTAGTGAAACTCTGGTAATTGGAGGTCCTGCCAATCACAGCATGTTAGGGCTAGATGTGAAGGCCTTTGAAGGCCCTCAAGTGGGAGAGGAGATTTCCTCCAGCGCCCTGAAGGAAACGAAAATCAACACAGAAACGACAAAATAGCTGCAAAATAACCTTTATATACACCTCTTAGTGCCAAATTTGGAGATCATGAAACACTTCTAAAAGTGTTTTGTAGCCCACATCTCCTAACAAGTAGAATGAAGTGGGAACACATTCATCATCCGCATGTCACTGCCCCCATAGGTATTTTGTAATTATATTGTAATTGCTAAGAAGTGAGATTAAATAAATAAAGAACAGAGGTAAATTTCCTAATTAACAAAACAAGTCAAATCTCAGGTAAAGAATAATCCACGTTACATGAAAGAATACCAGTTTTCCCTTTCTAGGAAATGGCTGCTTGATTTTATTATGTTTATACTCATAAATGAAATCAAAAGAACAAACAAAAGCAGATGATGAGCCACATCATGGCTTTTCAAATTTGCTTTATATCTCATTAGAAAAGGGAAAGTGAAATATAGAGTCCAGCTTCAGGATCTGAATTTTATGATCTCCTGATATATTAATTTCATTTTATTTTGGATTTGAGTAGTCATTTTATTAGAGACTCAGCCAGCTGAGAATTTATATTTCACTATGATCAGCTTTGACTGTCCTTTTACTAAGAGAACACAACAGTGGAACCTACCAAAAAGTATACCAGTCCATGAATGAGATACAATTGCATATTCTTAGATTTATCTGCACTCCATGCTAGAGAGGTTGGTATAAAATGCATTTGTTTAAAATATTACAGAGCATAGTACTGCCAGGAACAATTTAAGCACCGTAAATGTTTCCTCCAAATTGAATCAAAAAAGGCTGAGAATCCTGTAACACTGCATGAAAACCCAATGTTTTGTTTTTAGATGAAACAATTTCAAAAAATTGGACCACTGCCATTATTTATAGCAGCCAAGATCACTGTCATACTGTAGAACCTTGATTTCTCTTCATTCCCAGCTCGTCCACACTGAATCTCTCATTTGCAAGTCCCAGACTGAGGTAAAAGGCTGAAAAAGTATGTGTTTTAGATCATTTGAGTAAATGGTCTTTTCTGTCTTCAGGTAAATCTATTTTCTTACTTGAGCCATGACCTTGACCTTATTAGTAAAAATATTCCATTAGTTAAATTTCTTAGGTCTGTTTTAATCATAAGATATTCATTTCTTTGTTCATAGTTAAAGATTTACATTGCATATGTTTAATATGTTATGTGTAAACAAGATCCATAAATTCTTGACTGCTTAATATGGTCCATGAATGAATTCATTGTTCTCAAAGTAGACAGATTTTATTTTTAAGAGAAAGGGAACCAATCTAAATCCTTAATGTCTGTGAGGTGTTATACAGGAAGAATGCTTTTAAAATTTAATAACAACAAATGGGAAAGTTACATTCACCCTGGTAAAAGCACATGCCTTTCAAAATTTTTAAATAACATAAAGAATTTTGTTAATATATTCAATGGTATTAAAATATATAGCCATATAAAGATATTAAAATACATATTTACTCTGCTTAATAATATAACTTAATTCTAAAAGATTCTAAAAAATGAAAACCTAATATTTGTTTTAAGATACAATATTGCAAAATACAAATGAAGATTAGATACGTAAATATAAACTAAGGAAATTAATTGATGCAGCAGCCAATCCAAAAATTCCAGCATGAAAAAATTCAGTGATGCTTCAAATTCAAGGAGACAGTAAAGATTTACAGAGACAAATGAATTAATGAGATGGGGAAACAATGATATCATTTAACTGTATATTGTGTATAATATGTGGAATGAGAAAAGTAGATGAATTTGCATTGTTCATGTGGTTTCAAATACAATCTAGGATTGGACTGTAGCAAAAGTGGAAGATATTCATCTAGTGTTAAGTCCTGAAAATACTCAGAGTTCAGAGTAGGAGAAATTAAAGTCTGAACTCAAGTTTAGAGGGAGTGGAAGTTAGCTATCATGATTATTAGGAATAATGCTGGCCATTCATAATTATTATCACTATTAAAACAAAGAACTGGTCCAGTCAGCCCTTCTTTTCTGTTTCCTTTCCCCCATTTTCACAACTAATATAGAGACAGGCAGCAGCGACGTTTAAAGCTAAACCTGGAAAACATTTCTCTAGAGATAATAGCATCTGCCCAAGGAGGTCTAGAGTACGGGTGTCTTCAAATGAACTAGTAAAAAAATTGACATTGTTTCAGAACTCTACAACAGATAAAACAAAACCAAACAAAAAATATAATACCTCTTGCTAAGAGAAAAATATACTAAACCAAAATTCTTTATTATGTTCTCATTTTTAAGCTAGCAATTATTGAATGCTTGTTTACTATATGCCAGATATTGGTCTAAATGCTTTATACGTAACTTACAACAACCATATATTGAAGATTCTCTTATTTGTATTTAACATAGAAGAGGCAGGAACAGATCAAGTAACTTGTATCGAGTCATGGAACTTTCCAGTGACAGAGCCAGAATTTGAACCAGATAAACTTGGTTCCAGAGCAGATGCACCTACCTCCTGTTCTGCTGCTTCTCGTTTGTGATGCTGGGTGAGTAGAGAGTCCAAGCATGTGTGTCTGCCTTCCACTCTCCCTGACTTCATTTCCTAAAAATAAATTACGTAGATAATACCTTCTTAACAGACTAGAAAACCTCTTTTAACCTTCCTTTACTTTATAGGAAAGAAAATTCTAAGGAGATAAACTTAAAACTCTGCAGAAGAACCCTCTTCTACAGCTAGCCTCGTCCTTTTTTTCAAACATAAATGACTCAGAAAGAATCATTAGCCATTAAATGAAAAAAAAAAAGGCACAAGCAAAAGAGAAAAATGGAAAAAATGAAGAGAAATAGACTTTCCCCCACAAGAAAGTAATTATTGAATGTAAGCAGAAAAAATAATGAACACAATTTTTTGTTTATATCATCAGATAAATATCGTATCTATGGCATAACTAGATGCTTCTATGGAAAAGGATCAAACAACAGAATGGATAAGGAGATGTTGGTAGAAATTTAAAATGTGACTGCTAAAATTTTTTAAGTGAGTAGGAAGCTGAAAAATAAAATGAAAATTTTAAAAGACCAAGTAAGTAATCTGGAAGGAAAAAATGTGGAGACCCTCTGAGAAAAGGGGAAAAGACAAATTTATAATTATTAAAAAGATTTAAAAATGACAGAAAACTCAAATCAGGGAAAGAACAATTATGGAAGTCCATCACCCACTTATTAGGGATTCCGGGAAAGTTAATTGACCCCACCTCTATAAAAAATATTCATTACCAGAATGAAAAGCTCAATATTAACTGAATGGGATAAATGAATACATAGCTCACACCTAACCATAAGTTAGTAAAATTTAAAATTTGCAAGAATCAAGTTAAAACCCTAAAAAAGGAAAAAGCAAAAATGAACTTTCAAAATATACACACTCAAAGAGATCACCTAAAAAATAAATATAACCATCGGCTTCTAATTAGTTTTAGGAATGCCAGATATGAAAACATGTTGGAGCAAGACATTCAAAGGCTGATAGAAATGATCTTGAAGGCAGATTTTTAGATTGATCCAACTAATTAATGGATACTGAGTACAAAATAAATACATTTTAATATATACAGAAACTAAGTCTTGGCATCTATATATTATTTTTTTTTAAATGTACTCAAGAACAAAAGATGAAGTATAAGAAAGAGTGATCTTAACCCACTATTCCAATGAAAAGACATCCAAAGAGGACAGCTGTATGAAGTCCTAGAAAATAATCTTGTTTAAACTAATACAGGAAGTTGGATAACTTCATGAATAATAAATATCTTTAATGAGAGAGTGGAGTATAATAAAGAGGCCAGCTTCTCTTACATCTTTTCCATCAACAATGAAAAAGGCAGAATTCCAAATTAATGCTAAGAAAAACAAAAGAATAACAAAAACAGTTATGATTTAATAGAAAACAAAATAAAATGTGGTATGGTTTTGAACAATTGAAAAAAGAATACATCTGACATGGATGTTTTAAAAATTCACCTTTGAAGATCAAAGTTTAGGGATATAGAGTATAATTCCTTCTGCATGTATCCAATTGTACTACTTACAGTCCAAAGAAAAATATTTGCATACTTACAAGTGTTTACTACTAAATAATGTAAAACATAACAGATATTGAGAATTAAAGATGTTGGCTAATGTTGCTAAATCAAAGTATGCCACAGGCATATTACATAGAGAAGTTATAATTTTATTATAAAAACAATTAAATTAGAAATTACAAAAGATAAGACATAGGATTGTTAGTGGGCCTGAGTGTGACTTTTCTCATTTTATGCTCTGTTTTACCATCTGAAATTACAACTAGATGGATGTACCCAAACAGGTATACTAGTAAATATAACATACATTTTTATATTTATCTAGATAAGTATCTGGCTAATGAAATCCAGAATACTAGTTAGTATAAGTGCAAGGAAAAGGGACTCTAACTTAAGCAAAATAAGGAATGCATTTGCTCAAGTAACTGAGAAGTCCAGAGATAAATGGGCTACACTTGGTTTTTTTACATGTCATCAGCTCCTGACTCAGCTTGATTTGGTGGAGATTTTATTATCAAGAAAGCTGTGTCCATATGGTGGCAAAATGACTACTAACAGCTCCAAGCTTATGTTCAACCACCAAGCATCCCAAGTTCTAGTAGTTCCATAATAATCCAGTAGTTCTGCAAATAATCCAAGTGCTGACTTTTCTTGACTAGTGTAGTGTAAATAACAGTTAAGTATAAGTTACTGTCTACTTGCTTGATACTGCTTAAAGTCTTAGTGAAGATAAATAACTAGCATGAGCTTGTATTGCTAGTGAGTGCTGGTGCTGTGATTTGGACCCCGGTTTAAATTTACTCCTGGTTTGATTTAAACCAATATTCCACAAAGAGAGAAGGAAACAGAGGAAGAGTGTGATTCTCAAAGAGATCAATACATCAGAGAGACAAACAGAGAGGGAGAGAAGAGAGACAGACAGGTAGATACACATTGGTTTCCAAATGGCTTTCCAGTTTTTGATTCCATACCTTTATGAGGAACTGGCCCTCTTTTGATATTGCTTCAGCAATAGAATAGACCCCTTTGTTATCTAGTATTATTTCTCTTTTACTTAAGCTACTTGAATGAGTTTCTGGTTTTTACAGACTGTTGATCACATTATTGCAAAATGTTCTTTATTTTGTAATTTGGTAAGTGATATGCTTTTTTTGTGTGATATGTAAGATTCAACACGATATTTGCATATGTGTTTAGGTTAAGCAATGAAAAGTTAAAAATGGAAGGAAACGATCAAAAATGCTATCTCTGTGTAGGAAGACAAAAGAAACTGTTAATTATTTCTTTATTTTCTACATCATTTATATTTTCTATGTTTTTATGCACAGAAAAAAATTATAATAAAATGTTCCACTAAAGATTTTTCCATATGGGAGCCTAGTACCAATAATAATGTTCATTTAACATACTGTGGGCGAGAGCACTGAATACAGGGAAAGTCTCCAAAGAAAATGTTACAAATATTAATATGTCTCATAAAAGGGACAAGGAGTGAGAATGTGGGTGACTCTTTATAACTCATCACCAATTAAAAGAAAAACTGGGCACATGATGTCCATCTGCAAGTAAAAATTAAAATGTATCATTTTGATATATAAAATAACAGCATGTGGCAATATGTTGTCTTATGTTTTTCAGCATTTGAACTGAAGAGTTATATATAGCTATTCTGAAATCCAACTATCCAACTCTTTCACTTATTTTCTAGGGGATCTGTACAAGTTACTTAAGTTTTTTTTGTATCTTACTTTGTTCCATCCATAAAAATAGATTTGCAGGATTATCATGAAGATTAAGTAAGATGAAATATATAGGATATATATTTTTGGTTTAGAATAAGCTCTTAAAATATCTGTGGTTCTAGTTTTCGTAAGATAGAGTAAAAGGATAACTCACAATTTACTCATATTCAATCAATAGAAAAAATACCCAATAATAATCTACCTCAGTTAATTTTGCCACACACATGTTATCTAGATAGAGACTTCCCCTGCATTCAGTACTCTGGCCCACAGTATGTTAAATGAACATTATTATTGGTGCTAGGCTCCCATATGCAAAAATCTTTAATGGGACATTTTATTATAATTTTTTTCTGTGCATAAAACATATACCAAAAAAAGAGACAAAAAAAGTTTTGTGTTATTCATTCTCATATTGATAAATTCCAAATTTAGAATTACACCAAGATATAAATTGAGACAGGAGTTGTGAAGATGGAAGAGAGAAACATAAATGCGAAAGACAGAGAGATTCTGAGAAAGTCAGTGCATCGTCTAAAGGCTCCTTCTTTTACAAGAAAAATGCCATGTTTCTAGTTACACTGCAAATTTGACTTTTACTTTTGTGAAGGGGAACACCAAATATTTCTCTTACATATTCTATTTGTTTTTTCTCTTTTGACTCTTTTTGTGCAATCTACCATACTTTATCACTTGGATTTTCTCATTATTCCTTAATGACTCTCTCCATACTCATTCTTAATTCTTTTAAGTCTTTCTCTACATCAGCAGAGATCTCAAAACAGAAACGAGAATATCATCTCTCCTGCTTAAAACTCATTGCTTTAATAATAAAGAACACTCTCATTAACATAAAGTCTCTGCATTATCTGGTCCCTACTCTATTGTTTCTCTTTTCTCTTCTCATATGATATTTTCCTTTACTTTGAGGAATACGCACTCTATGCTTTTCAGCATCAAGGTTTTTGCACTCCAAATGGACATAGCTTATTTTCGAGCCAACATTTAGTTAGAACAATTTAATCACATTCCCATTAAATCTTACTCTCTAAGAAGTCACATACGATTTCTGGAGACCCTCAGATCATCTCTAGTTTCTTATTTTTCTCTGTGACACTGAGGCAAATTAGATAAATTAACAATATAAGATAGAAATAGCAAGATCTAATCAGCTTTATCAAGGGTTCAGTGTGACCCACAAAATCATTCAATATTGAAACTTCTTCATTTCTAGATATAAAATGAAAATGAGAAAACCTTAAGAAAATATAAGCTTTGGTTTAGTGAAGACAGATTATTTTTAAAGTACCTAATATAATATTTCTTATCATGTAAGTAGAAAATAAAATTATAATATTTGTACCATGAGGGAAAGTACAAAGCATAGTAGAACATCCATGAGGAAGATGAACGAAAGTGGATGGCAATCTGACTACACATCTGGCGAAGGTGGAATTTTGAAAGAAGTGGAGTTCACGTAGCATCAGATCATTATATATCTCAGGATGTAATATCTCAAATGCAAATTTTGAATGACTTAAATATGTGGCCAAAACTATAATAAGCATTTTTCTCTTTTGAAAGGCACAGCTGTGGTATTTAAAGACGAATTATAGAACTTGTGCTCCAACTTATATGAGAATTACAGCCAACACAGCTTCAAAACATAAACTGGATATAAATAAAAGAAAAGAATCAAGCATTTATCCATCTTTTCTTATGTGAACTGCAGAATTGTAACCAAAGAGTAGACAAAGGGAAGTATCTTCTTATAGAAATATGTCAATGAACACATGGGAAAAGAATGTCAGAACTGAAATACAGTATCAACATTTTGAAAATCCTAAGGAATTAAAGGATCCAGGCATTAAACTCAAAGTGATTCTAACTATCAAAAGATACAATTGGTCATTAACTACCTCCTATGATTCTTCATGAGGAACACACACTGGCTATAAAGTAGATTTACTGCATAAATGAGATAAAGTAAAACACAAAGCTAGCCTGAGTTTGATTAAGTCTCTAGATCCAACTACCAACTATCAGGAAATGCAAAGAAACATGCTAAATTATACAGTAATATAACCAGCAAGATCCAGCCTGTGGAGAACTGCAGGACAGATGACCCAGGTTCTTTCATAAACAAATTTCAGAAAAGAGAAGTAATGGAGGGAGATTTTATAGATTAAAAAATATGTGAAAAATAACAGGCAAAACTAAACTTCAGTGTCTATGAAAGCACAATTGGATGGTAAAGCAAGGAAATAGTTAATATAAAAGTCAGGAGAGGAGACTCTTAGTGGAGAGAGAAGGAAATGTGATTGACAGATCACATAGGGGTCTCCCAGAGTAGCTGGTTAGGTTTTATTTCCTGACATGACTGAGATTTACAGAGTGTTAACCTTTCAATAATTTGCAAACTATGCATTTGGTTTTTGAGGCTTTCTATATTTCTTATTTAACAATAAGAGTTACTAAAAAAAAAAACAAACAAAGACAGATACTAGAGTCAAGGTTAGAGAGAAGAAATAAGTTAAATTAATATACTTTGGAATTTGGGATCAAATTATAGATTAAATTATTCCCTTTAATTATTAAAATATTGAATAAACCCTTCCTAATAATCTATTTTGTTCTAAGAGTCTAAATTGGTGTTTGGAAATTATGACATGGCCCTAATACTTGTTTCAATGTTAAATTACTTTGTCCATTCCATTTCCTGTATTTCTTTAATTGAAATGAATATTAATTAATTGAATTTTTAGAATTTGGAAAAGCTCATTGGGATAGCTGTTGGTAAAATGATTAAAGTGGAATATATTTATAGATTGGTGGGCTATTAAAATTTTTAATATATTTAACTTATATCAGTTAAGCATTATGAGACTTACCTCCAGATTTAATAAAGTACCTTAAATTCTTCATGGGAAAGCATAATATAAGTACATACTGAACCATAACAATAAGAATCATAATATATCCTGTTGCCCAAATAAAACCATAGCCAGGTAGCCAAAACTTCTGACTTTGCTTTCATTGGGAAGACTGAGGTAAATATAAACCTAAGGGAAACAGTGGAAAAATAAAAGGGGAAAAATTTACCACCCTAAATATCACAAGAGTGCAGAAAAGGTGAGTGTGATTATATATATTAAATATTATTAACTTTTATCTAAATGTTTTCCACCTAACATCTGTATCACTTAAGACACAAATAATCCCAAATATAGGTCTCAAATTTATCGATTTAGTGGCATGTTTATATAACACTTTCAAACTTAATATTTTTATACCAAAATTAAAATAAAATATGGCTGTTTTAAACAGTTTTGATTAATAAAAACTTTTTCCACATGAAAAATATAGATATTTAAAAAATATTCAATGGAACCTAATAAATCCTTATTTTTCTAGTAGTTTCTGTCCTTAAAATTGTCTTAACTGACGAATCCTTAGGATATGTTTATATCTATACATGAACAAAACACTCCATAAACACGTTTTATTTGTCACACACAAGCCCAATGACTTGTAAGACAGAAAAATGTATTTAGTGAGAAGAGTTTCTCAAAACAAGCACAGTGGAAGAGAGAAGAAAGGTGGTTTATAACATCCCTGGGTTCCCAGCCCAGGAAGTTGGATCTGTCAGGAGATGGCAGTGAGTATCACCCATCAGGTGATGTTGGAATCCACAGACCTCCATGGCTGCCCACTGCTGTGCTGGACACTCAGGCTGCAGTTTCTGAATCCTCGGTTTCACCAAGATTTTTAGAAAATGGCCAAGTTTACTTTTATTTATTTATTTATTTTTTTAATACTCTAGTTCTTGGCAGGCAGAACCTGCAATAGCCAACATTTCAGAGGAAGCATTGACAGCTCCTTGGGAATCTTCCTGTCCTTTCCCAGCTTCTCCTCCATTTTGTAAACTCCCTTCCTCGTTAGGTACCACATTTAAGAAACCCACAGTGACATGTTTTAAGATAAGAAAATGTCTCAAAAGAGAGGGAAACACACTGGTGAACCACACACCAAATACTATTGATATTAAATTAGATAACTGTGGTATTCTAGACACCGTTTTTGAGATAACGGAACTGTAGAAACCTTATTCATTAGAGCCATTTATTAACTGGGTTTATAGCTGGCAAAATGTGAAGGTGTTTAATAGCTGTGGATATTTAGGGACAAGTGTGCATTTGTTTGCTTATTGCTTCATTCTATGCCCTTCCATCCTGCTAGGTATTTTAGGAAAATATTTTTTCAAGCTCCTTTGCCAGCTGGATTCTGACTAGTTCTGAAATGGGAGCACTGGAGGAATATTGGAGAGTGGAAGGCATTTTCTTTTTCTTGTTCTACCCCACAGCCTGTGAAGAGGCTGTATCTCCCCTATGGCTCCAGATCCTATTAGGCTGTCCAGCCACATGGCCTGGCGTCCAAATTCTGGCATTCCTTTCCATCTACTCTTCCTTTAACCATTGGGTTTTCTTGACTTTCTACTGCTGCTAATGTGGGTTGCATAATTGTTTCAAATTGTCTAATTGGATTCTCAGTTCTTTCTCCAGCTGCATATCCAATTTATACAAATTTATCTGTATTAAACTCTCTCTATTTTTTTTTTTTTTTTTTTTGAGACAGAGTCTCACTTTCTTGCCTGGGGCGAGTGCCGTGGCGTCAGCCTAGCTCACAGCAACCTCAAACTCCTGGGCTCAAGCGATCCTACTGCCTCAGCCTCCCAAGTAGCTGGG
>CAUYSK010019511.1:0-37706 GCA_963575035.1 Avahi laniger | reverse complement strand
CGGTTATTTGCCTCTGTGTGTAAGCCATGTATTTTATATCAGACACAGAATGTTTTACAGGGCAATACAGGGAGATGTCAATATATTGCATCTTCACATCTACTTCATCCTGTAAACATCTCCCTGCCCCATAAACCCACTCACCTCTGTCTACACTTCTGTTTATTTATTAGACTTCATTTCCAAAGAGCCTCACTCCTCAGTGTTTTACTCCATATAGGGCAGAAGTGAAGGCAGCCAAAGAAAATGAAGTAATTTCACACAGATATTAGTTAAGTTATATATGCTGTGGGAAAGACGTAATAGACATATGAAAAACTGTCAACTTCAGGCTGGACATGTTGGCTCATGCCTGTAATCCTAGCACTTTAGGAAGTCAAGGCCAGAGCATCCTTAAGACCAGGACATTGAGACCAGCCTGAGCAAAATGGCAAGACCCATCTCCACAAAAAATAATAATTAGGAAAAAACAGCCACATGGTGGCGCATGCCTATAGTCGCAGCTACTCAGGAGGCTGAGGCAGGATCACTTGATCCCAGGAGTTTGAGGTTGCAGTGAGCTATGATGATGCCACTGAACTCCAGCCTGGGTGACAGAGTGAGCCCATATCTCTAAAAAACAAAACAAAACAAACAAACAAACGAACAAAATTCCAGTGGACACAGTGCAGTGAAACAGGCAATTTCATATAGTGCTAGTGGCAATATGCCAGTATATCCTTCCTGGAAAGGAATCTGGCACAATGTGTTAAAAACTTTATAAAGTGATTTTAGACACATTAATTCCACTTCTGGAAACTCATCCCAAGGAAATAATCAAAGATTGGTCAAAGATTTTATAAGGATGTTGAGTAGAAACATTATTTTATTTATTTTTTGAGACAGGGTCTTGGCTCTATCACCTGGGCTAGAGTGCAGTGGCCTAATGATAGCTCACTGTAACCCCAAACTTCTCAGTTTAAGTGATACTCCTACATCAGTCTCCTAGGTAGCTGGGACTACAGGCGTATGCCACCATGTCCAGCTCATCTAAAAAATTTTTTGGGCTGGGCGCGGTCGCTCACGCCTGTAATCCTAGCACTCTGGGAGGCCGAGGCGGGCAGACTGTTTGAGCTCAGGAGTTCGAGACCAGCCTGAGCAAGAGCGAGACCCCGTCTCTACCAAAAATAGAAAGAAATTAATTGGACAGCTAAAAATATATAGAAAAAAAATTAGCCGGGCATGGTGGCGCATGCCTGTAGTCCCAGCTACTCAGGAGGCTGAGGCAGAAGGATCGCTTGAGTCCAGGAGTCTGAGGTTGCTGTGAGCTAGGCTGACGCCACGGAACTCACTCTAGCCAGGGCAACAAAGTGAGACTCTGTCTCAAAAAAAAAAAAAAACTTTCCTGGTGATTCTAATATGCAGACAAAATGAACACTATCTCCAGAGAGCAAGAATTCGAGATTTGTAAGAATGGACTGCCAGTAGCAGAACAAACTTTAGCTAGAGGTTGACAACCAAATGGAGAGGAGTTACATAGAGCAGAGGCCCAGGAACTTTGCAGAGAGTGATAAAGAGAGTCAATCTCTGCACCGGGACAGAGAACGCAAGAGAAATTGGCAGTATATCCAGGCTCACCTTGCAGCTGGTAATGTTTATGTGCCACTGTGCCTAAAAGCATGGTCTGCTAGTCTGAAACATTTGTTGGTACTCTCTTCTTCCATCTAAGAACTTCTCTGTGTGATGTACACATGCCTCCTTTCTTTAAGGAGCTGAATGAACATCTATGTTATAATACAGAATCAGAATCAGCTGTCAATTAAAAAAATAAATAAAATCTCTGGTCTCACCCCAGATTTACTGGATCAGAATTTCTAGGAGGGGTCCTATACTTATTTTACTAAAAATTTGGGTTATCAGCCAGGTTTACAAATCTCTGTTATTAATCCCACATCACCTTTCTTTTAATTCCATGAGAAGTTTCTTAAACTTCCCAAATAACTATTTTGGTGAGGTCTTCACAGAGTCTGCTCCACTCCGAAGGAGTCTGAGGCTTTCTGGCAATCCTATTTCCCTTGCCGGAGTTGACTTAGGCATAGATTTCTGCCTGGCCAATGAGCAATGGGGGCAGGAGTGGCTTCAGGAGGGGCTTGCCTGTGGCTAAGAAAGAAATACAGAAGATTCGGCCCCTTTTTTCCTCTGGCCGTGGTTATGCTTGCACTTGACCTCTGAGCCTGCTGCAGCCACCTTGCTGCCCAGCTGGGGATGAAGCCCACACACAAAAGAGGGCTGAGTGAAGGGAAGCACAGGAAAGCCAAGCAAGAGGCTTGCCTACCATCCTTGGGTCACCTTGACCTCTTGTTACATGAGATAATGAATGTTCTTTGGACAAGACATTTTTTCTTTTAATTCAAGATATTTTGGGGGTACAATCATTTTGGTTGCATGGAATGCATTTGCCTGACTCAAGCCAGGGCCATAAGTATGTCCTTCCCCCATACAGTGCACCCCATCTCCATTAGCTGTGGCTTTACCCACCCCACCCCCTCTACCTCCACCCCGATCCCCCCTACCTGACTGGCATCCAGTGAGTATTACTACCATGTGACCACCTCAGTGTTGATCAATTAGTACCGGTTTGATGGCGAGTACATGTGGTGCATGTCTTTCCATCCTTGTGGACAAGACATTTTGAATTGTGACTTTGTTACTGAAGTCAAAATATCCGATGTGATATCATTGCAAACTTCCTGAGAAGGGTTTATAAATAACTACTCTGCTTTATCTCACATACTCTAAATAAAATAACAATAATAAATGATTGTAACTTAAATGTATTAGTGTTTACATGTGCCACATAGTTTTATAAATGAGTTTATAGATTATAATCCTTTGTGGATTATAAACATTTCTATATATTAACTATTTTGATCATTGCAAGAATGCAATGTTCTCTGCTTTCCCTTTTGAGCCCCCTCTCCTTTTAATTATTCTCATGTTTAAAGAAAGACTAAACCCCCGAGCAGAGTGGCCAGATCTGAGGGACCTGCCCTCATCTGCACAGGCAGTGTCCAGGCCAGCTGACCTCAGAAACTTCCGAGACCCTTTTTGGTGTCCAAATCCCCCGTTTCTTCCCTGCTTGACTTCTGCTTTTAGAAAGGCTCTCAAACACATCAACTGATGAATTCCCTGTACGGTATATTATCCTGAGCTTGTACTTTTAGACCTCAGAAGGTGCTGGAACAATAGGTGACAGCTGACTCTGCAATTTATGTAAAACATGGGGGTCGTCTACAGAGTGGTTCCACTTCTATGAAAGTGAAAAGAACACCTGACACGTTCAATAAACATGTAAATGAGCGATGCTTTCTGGGTACCTATGTACCAAGGCAAATAAAGGAAAGAAGTTTTTCCTCCAAGTTGTGGGTTTCATTTCACAGGAGAGACACCATAATAATGACAAAGGACAGAATACAGACTGACAGGAGAGAGCCAGCAAGAATCACAGCGGGGTCCCATTCATGGCTAAGTGAATGCTCAGAGCATTGTCTGCAAAACAAAAACGTGCTACCCCACAAGGCCACAAATCATGGCAGATTATCTTGTTCTAGGTAAGGGGGAAAAAGTCTTCATTAAAGCCAGAAAATGCAGCCATATTGGTTATATAACACACCACTGAGAATAGAAATGAGAGCAATAAACCAAATTTGATAACTTGCTATTCAGGTTGGAAATTTTGATTACAATGTCATGTGTCAGAAATTGCCATAGGTTATCCCTAAACAATCTTCAACAGTTTGGCAGCTTTTTAGTTTAGCTTTTCTTCCTAATGTGTTCTGCACATTGACTTAAACATGTTTTTATAGGACAGCACTGTAATGACATCAACACCTAATTCAAATGTGGTGGGATTGAAATAATAAGAAATAATACTGTTAGTGTGGTCCAGGAAGATTCTTAAATGACTATACATTTTTGTTCACTCGTTTCCAATTTGAAATCAAACTACACAAACAAATTTAAGTCAACCATCAGCTTTTTGAGATTAGCATGTAAGATAAAGAAAGGCTTTGACCTAAGAATTATTTCCTCTTTAATATTTTTGTCTTAATTATGCATATAATGAAATCATACAATGCCTTAAAATAATATAGATAGAAAATTTTTCAAAAAAAGAAATTAAACTGTATATTAACACAGAAAATTTACCCTTCAGAGTGTAACAAGTACAATCCATTTCATCTACTAAGTTGATAAATATTTTTCTTTAAAAATAATAATACCTAGGTTGACAAGGGTATGAGAAAACAGACACTTCCAAAAAAATTTTTAATTAATAAATAATAATTGTACATATTCATGGGATACATAGTGATGTTTCAATACATATAATGTTTGGTGATCAGATCAGAGTAATTGGCGTATCCATCATCTCAGACATTTATCATTTCTTTGTGTTGAGAACATTCAATATCCTCCTTATAGCTACTTGAAATTATATATTATTGTTAACTAAAACAGGTACCTTTATACATAACTCATGAAAGTATAAGTTAGTGTAACTTTGTCAAAGATATTTAGAGGAAACAGCAAAGAAATAAGGTATTTTATAAGCGTTGGTCCAGTAAATCCATTTTTATGATTTAACATGCCATGGCGGAGAGGTGACTCCACCCCTCTTATACCTCTCAATATTCTTATTTTCAGATTTTGATATTGAACTTGAAAGTTTGAGGGAGCTTGATTTCCCCCTCAAAAAGTCTCTATTGTAGTCATCCACTGTTACTGATAGGAATGTTTTGATATATTCAGGTTTCTTGGAACAGAAAAAAATATTGAGAATTACTGTGCTCAAAAGAATAATAACCTGGAAAGATATTCACAAGGTATTAAAAAAAACTTAGTAAACAGTATTTAGAAGATTTTTAAATGGCAGCTTTATTTTTAAAATATGCATATAAATAATGAAAGGACTAGAAAAATATTTGATATGTTAATTATGTTTATATCAGGAGGAGTGATTAATTAAAGTCATTTTCTTTCTTTTGCTTATCTATATTTCTAAAAGAAATAGACATTTTTGTAATAAAAATAAATAAGATAGCATTTAATATACACATTTGCCTTTCCTTCATTTACACTTATTATATTTTCTCAACCTGCAAGCTCATAGACTTGAAAGTTTAGATTGAATGTATAATGTAATTGCTTACTTGTTAAAAGGATAATATGACCAAACATAAAAAATAAAAATAATAATAAGCTTAAAGAAATCTAAAGATTATGGCAGATCCAAGTTTTAGTGAAAAGACCTGCATAGAGTGAACACTGCCTTGCTATACGGAAGATATAGGACAAAGAGTTATTCCTTGTTGTTTGATGAAGTTTCCTCAAAGTGAAGAGAAAGAGATGAAGAAAGGAAATATGTTTATGGCCTGATATCTACTAATCTCCGAACTCCTTGTTGTCAGTACTTATCTATATCCTTGTTCCCTTCCCAAACCCCTTGGCTATTGATCCCAGGACACTCATCCTCAAAATGGTGAATGTGTGCACACGGATGTAGAGACGTTAAGTGCACTCAATCAGAGAAGAGCTTCCCACCTGCTTGCCCTGGTAAATCAGTTACAGCTGTATGTGGACAGCGATTTCCTTCTTTGATTTTTCTAGACCCATTGCCTCTGAAAACAGCCTCATTTCTATGACACAGCTCAGAGTTCTCTACATATCGTTTTCTTTGTATGTCATTATGTGAAAAAGATTAGAAAGAACTGCTTAGAGAACAATGAGTTTGGAAGCTTTCCAAAAGGATGCCTGTACTCTGCCAGGGAAAGTCTGGTTTCCCAAGAATTTAATGCCATGGGAAGTAATGAAAGTTTTTTTCATTTCTGCCATTGATTCACTGTACTTTTGCGTAAGCAACTTCATCTTTGTGGGTCTCTGTAAATGAAAGGGCAAGAATAAATGATCTCTGGGTTTCTAATATTCTTTGAATCTGTAGATATCTAGCAGTGAATGCAAGAACAGACATGAAGTTGAGACATAGAGCTGCATCTATGGCACATTTTGTAGAAAGTGGCTTCCTTGGCATTCATGAACTTCCCCCAAATGATGTTTTTTATTCCATAGCTTTTACCATTTACTTGTCTAATTAAAGCAAAATGTCAGGAGACTTGTTTCAGACCACATCTCACCATGCAATGTGTTCATCAGTAGCAAAATCCCTGGGAAAGTCAATTTGAAAGAGAAGGCAAATTGAGTATTTTATATCAGAATTGCTAAAGTAGACATGAGTAATTAAAAACAATGTAAGATTGAATTAAGTACATTATATTTTAAAATAGAAAGCAAACTGGAATATTTTGCCGATGCTTTTAATCAATTTTTTTGTTGAATGGCTGTATCCATTTAGTACAAAAGAAAAGAAGATGCTTCATCTCATGACGATGATTAGGATGTTTTATCAG
The DNA here is from genome assembly GCA_963575035.1 of Avahi laniger. Taxonomy (NCBI): domain Eukaryota; kingdom Metazoa; phylum Chordata; class Mammalia; order Primates; family Indriidae; genus Avahi; species Avahi laniger. The sequence goes on along the minus strand of CAUYSK010019511.1, from coordinate 31,260 downwards.
TCCTTAGATTGCAGCCAGTTCAATCATCTTTAGACATGATTTCAACAAAAAGGCTCTTAAGAAAAGGTTGAGCATTTATCACACACTTCACAAATTCTAAGAGAAAATGGGCAAAGTTACAGTAAAAAAATGTTTAGGCAAGATTCATGGTATTTCTTTTGCTTAGTCTCGCCAAGGGTTTCTCAACGTTTTGAATGCATCAATGTCTTCAGAATAATTGCATTCTCAATGGGCTAGATCCTCACAATGGGAAATATTTCTTGGAAGTGAGCCAATTACCAAGATCATTGATTATTTGAGCAAAACGATGTTAATTCTGAATAGATTATTTTTTAACTACAGTGTTCTTGGAAATGTAGAATGCATATCATTTACTGTGAGATAATTTTAGATGGTGCATAGACACAGCATTAAATAGGGTTGAATTACAGAAATTTACTGTGTTCAATTCTTTTTCACTCCTCACTTAAGTCAACAGAAATCTAAGTTTGAAGTTAATTTGTTTCTGTTTTTAATTTAATGTAATTCTGAAGAGTAATGCAAATATATTGTTCATAAATTGAAATTTCAATAGAAAGTCTCCATCCCACCCCAACCCCAGCCCATTTTCCCTTCCTGAAGGCCAGTATTATTACTATTATGTTTTTCCTTATAATTCTTCCATTGTCTATACATTCTGTCAAGGGAATATAACCCAAACTCTGTAAAATAATTTAAAGGGGTTTATTTTGAGCCAAATATGTATGACCACAGCATGGAGAGACACGCCCAGGAAGCCTTGAGCAAGTAGTGTCGCTGCGGTTTGGTTACAGTTTAGTTTTATGCACCTTAGGGAGACAGGAGTTACACATAAAGTCATAAATCAACACATGGAAGGCATACAGTGGTTTGGCCTGAAAAGGCAGGACATCGCGAAGTGGGAGAGTACATGTTATAGGCAGGTTTAAAGATTCTTTGATTTGTAATTGGTTAAAGAAATGAAGCTTTGTCTAGAGGCTTGGAATGTTTTAAGATAAGGAGGTCTGTTGATCAGAGACAAGCCCCCAGACATATGGCAAGACTCGAGTGATCTGTTAAGGAAATTGATGTCTTGCAGGTATGGTTTAAGCTTTACACTCATTCATAATTTTGTATCTTATTGTTACACAGAATAACTCCAAAAGGGACAGAGCATAATTAGATGTGTCTGACCTGCTTTCTCCTCATATGGGCAACTCAGCTGTTAGGTTTTTTGTTTCTTTGCTTTTTTTGGGGAGGGGGGGTCCTTTTGGCCTAGAGTGTGTTTATTCAGGCAGATGGAGGACTTAAAATTTTATTTTAGTTGACAATTCAAATATGCATTATATGATTTTTATTACCTAATTAGTGTTCTGTATACTTCTATGTCTTGTTTTATCCCCAATTATTAGTAGGTTTAAACACTTTAAATATCCTTTTTTAACAGAAAGGCCTCAATATTTCACCAGTTAATAGAATCAAACTAAAATTTAATAACTTTACTTTCATTGCATTAGTTTTAAATTTACCATTTATTTATGGCAAGAAAGAATGATGTAATACAATATTTCCTTTTTAAATATATTTAAGTAAAATTTTAAAATTTGACTCTACTTAAAGAAATAAAAATAAAAGTCCAAAGGGAAGTTCCAGTCAAGATGACCCTAGTGTCTGTCACTGAAGGATCATCATTAAAGAGTGTGATCAGCATTTATGTCGGAATAAAGAAAAGTGAACTGAGTGGAAGATTTGGATTGCAAAAAAAAATATATACCATATATCTCTGTAAATCTAGTGAAATATGGACTGCAGATACTACTTCTCCTACTGCTGATTTTGTTTTTGTAAAATTAGGAACAAAATTTCTATATGGCGATAATATGGAATTTGAGACTGAAGAATATCCAGGAGTAGTTAAAACATGCTGAGTTACTTATCTTCTGGAGAGAAGGATATGAATACTGAACACTTTATAAAGTTTTTTAAAAAATAATATTTAACAGCAAAACAAGCTGTAACTTTAGACTGAAAACCAGCCAAGGCATGGAGAAGGCAGATGGAACAAAGAGACTGTATTAATCCAAGAGAACTCGAGAAGAGGGAAAAAATGAGAGGCGAAAGAGCTAGCATCAGAAGCTATAAGATGCATATAAGCTACTTACGTGAGTTTTTGTAAACATTGTTGCTATTTTAAAACATTGCTCCAAATTCTTTGACACTCTCCATAATGAGAATGTTGTTTATATTCCTTCTCAAACCTGGGTACGATTGTGACTTCTTTGACCAACACACTGTGGCAGAAGTGGCACGATACGACTTCCAAGGCCATTCAGCCTTTGCCCGAGTCTCCGCAATTGCCCACTCTCCAGATACGTCCTCTCAGAAACTCAGTCTTCAGATGTGTGCAGCCCGATCGACACAGAGAGGCCACTTGTATCCTCTGGTCAGTGTTCTCAGTCTTCCAGTCATCTCACCCCAGGTATAGTCAAGTGGAGGAAGAACCTTCTGGATGATTCCAGCTCCTAGCCACTCGAGTCACTCTAGTCATTCAAATCTTCCCAGCAGAGGCCCTGGACATCATGAAACAGAGAAGAGCCATATCCCTAATCCCACAGAATCAATAAACATAACAAAGTAGTTGTTATTTTATGCCACAAAGTTGTGAGGATAATTCATTACACAGTAATAATAAATTGGCACAAGAACACAGTTTAGTTATGACTATTTTTGAATTTTATATAAATGGTTTCATTATCTATTTGTGTGTATGTTTGTGTGTGTGTGTGTGTGTGTGTGTCTGATTTCTTTCTCCCAACATCACATATTTAAAATTCAGCCATTTTGCTGTGAGCAGCCATATCTCATTTATTTTCATTGCTATATAGTATTCCATTATAGAAATATGTCCTAATTTATTTATGCATTCTGCTGCTGATAAAGATTTGGTTGTTTCTTATTTAAGGGATGCTAAAAATAATGCTGCTAGGAACATTTTTATATATGGTTTCTGGTACATATGTTCACAAATTTAATACTTCGGACTGGAATGCATAATTTCAAGTTGTTTACCAAAGTAATTGTGACAATTTACACTCCCAAAAGCAGTGTATAAAAATTCCTGTTACTGGCCAGGTGCGATGGCTCACGCCTGTAATCCTTGCACTCTGAGAGGCCGAGGCAGGCGGATTGTTTGAGCTCAGGAGTTCGAGACCAGCCTGAGCAAGAGCGAGACGCCGTCTCTACTAAAAATAGAAAGAAATGAATCAGACAGCTAAAAATATACAGAAAAAAATTAGCTGGGCATGGTGGCGCATGCCTATAGTCCCAGCTACTCAGGAGGCTGAGGCAGGAGGATTGCTTGAGCCCAGGAGTTTGAGGTTGCTGTGAGCTAGGCTGACGCCACAGCCACTCTAGCCTGGTCAACAGAGTGAGACTCTGCTCAAAAAAAAAAAAAAAAAAAAAATTCCTGTTACTATCCACATTTTGATATTGTAGACTTTTAGCTTTTCTCAACCTGATGGGGCATAGTGGTATCATCATGGTATTAATTTTCATTTTATTGATTACTAGTAAATTTGGCCAACTGTTTATATTTTTAATGGCTATTTGTATTTCCTCATTTGTAAAGTGCCTAATTTTATATTACACTATAATGTTAATATATTAGATTGTATTACTGTCTTGTATTACCCTTATATATTAACTTTGAAGGGGTATTTCATGTATTTTCTGGATGCTAGTCCTCATCAGCTATATATATTTCAAATATATTCCCTCAGTCTTTGGTTTATTACTTTACTCTCTTGGTTGTATCTTTTGAAGAATAGAAATTCTTAAATATAATATAGGAAGAATTATGAATTTTTCTTTTGATCCAGACAATTTCAGAGGTAAGAATTGCCAAGCCTTAAAAGAACAAAACACTTCTACCCTTTACAAACTGCTGTTAAGTATCTTTTTAAAAGAATCGACGTATTTCATTTTATAAAGCAAGTATGACTTTGATATAAAAATTAGACAAGGACAAAACAAGAAAATAAAACCATAGTCAAATATAGCTATAAATATAAGTAAAAATTCTAGAAAATGAAATACAAAATAGTGTATCAAAATATGCATCATTACCAAGTAGATTTATCCTAGAAATATAAGGAGGTTTCACTATCAGAAAAAAAATTAATGTAACTCAGCATAAAAACAAATTTTTAGAGAAAAATATGAACACATCAAAATGTATAAGAAGAGCAGTTGATGAAATTTCACATTTGCCCCTGATACTCGCTCTTATTAAATTAGAACTAGAGAAACTTTTCAATCTGGTAAAGGATATTTATCAAAAATTTATAACTGCATAATTATCAGTGAAACTTTAAAGTATCATATTTGATTCAAGATCAAGAGAGGACCCAGGTAATACAAAGACAAAATTTAACCCCCATGAAAAAAACAAAAACAAAAAAATTACTACTACTACAAAATAAAAAGTAAAAGAAAGAATGTGTCTAAGATACTAAGTTATCATTATCATATTCCAATAGCTATGATGGTTTACTTGAAAAAACTAAGAAAAAAATCTATGATCTATTAGAACTAATAAAAGAGCAGAGTAATTTTGCAGGCTACAAGGTTAGTGGTTTTTTTTAATTTAAGGGCATTTCCATTCCATAGCAATAACAAAATAGAGAATATACAGTAAACAAATACCTCATTTATAAGCATAACATAAAAAAATAAGTTGTCAGAGAATGTTCTGGAATTTTTTTTTTAAATTGTTATTGAAGTACATAAAATGAAGCCATCGTTTCCTGTCTGGATGGGCGCCCTGGTTTCACAGTGGACTCTTTCCTTCTGCCTGTGCCCCTCGCAGTGTATTCCCATCACCAGCAGCTAGGGTGATTATTTGACAGCACAAGCTAGACCTATTTCCAACTTGCCCAAATCCTCCTTTCTCATTCAGAATAAAGCCGGAGTCCATAATGGAGCTCCACAAAGCCCAGGTCTGCCCGCCTCTGCCCTCTGACCTCATCCCCTTTGCTTTCATCACTTGCCCTGCCCCAGTCTTTTTGCTCTTCCCTGAACACACCAGCAACATTTCCGCTTTAGATTCTTGACAGTCGTGGTTCCCTCGATTTGAAATGCCTGTCCCCAAAACACCCTTGACTTTCTTGGGTCTCTGTTCAAATGTCACATGGTCAGTGAGGCCTTCTTGATTACTTCTTGATAGAAGTCCTGGCACCCTCTGTCCCCTTATTTAGCTTTCTGTATCCCCATACATCACCATTTTCCACCTGATGTTCTATACATTGATTATTTCCTTAACTGTCGCCTCCCTTTCCATTACAAACTTCATCAGGTGGTGACTTGTTCTTTCTTTGTTCAACACTGCATTTCCTGTACCTGGATAAGTTCACAGATGGGAAGATGCAGTAATATTTTTCAAATGTTGCTTCTCATCGAGATAATCTATATACTCATTGAAAACTTCAAATCAATATTTCAACAGGATCTTTCATAAAAATAGGGAAATTAATTTTGAAATGCATACAGAATAATAAAGGCATAATGGTCTATTTGAAAAAAAGGAGCATTTACTAACGCACTGGGGCCACTTGCCCCCAATGCATTAGTAAATAGTTGTAATAATTAATACAGTATTTTATCAGTGCAGTTTTAATTAAAAATGGAAAGGATTAGAGAGCTCGGAGACAAATACTAGCAAATAAGGAACTTGATGTATGCTGAAGGAGCATTTTAATCATTACAGAAGGATGAGTCATTCAATAATTATTGTTAAAATGCCTGGCTTTCCTTTTAAAAATAAAAGTAGAACTGTATTTTACAGAAAACTTAAGAAAAATCATACTGGATCAAAGACCTAAATGTGAAAACAAACTTTAAAAGTATTGAAATAAAACAAAAGATATATTTATGATCTTGGAGTAGGGAAAGTTTCCTTAGACAAGAATCTAGAAATACAAGTCGCAATGACAAACAGCTGATATTTGATTAAAATAAACATCAAAAACAAAAAGCTGTAAACCAAGTAAAAAGACAAGTCACATTCTGGGAAAAGACATCTGCAACATGTAGTATAAACAAGAATCACTTAAGAATCAATGGGGATAGTATGGCCTAATAGAAAAATAGTCAAAGGATTTTAAAAGGCAATTCAGAAAAAAAGAAAATCCAATGGTTAATATGAATATGAAAAGAAATTTGCATTACTAATAATTGAAGAAAGAAAAATTTAAAAACAGTGAAATATCATGGCAAAATAATAAGATTGGCCCACAAAAAATATTTCTAAAATTATGGTAACACTATACTTTGATGTTGTTACGGAGAAAAAGGAAATCTCAAACATTGCAGGTGGGAGGTAGTCAGGTACAATCACTTTGGAACGATTTGTCAGTGGTCAGCATATTTGAAAATGGCTGCCCATGTGTTAGAGGAGACACAGAAATATTAATTGCAGCAGTTTTTGAAATTAAAAAAAAAAGTGAAAAGAAGCTGTGTCTACAAATAGGAGAATGAATAAAATGAACAACCTATGTCTATATATGTATCCATAGAAATGACCCACTCAATAGATGCTAAATTCATGATAGGGGTTGTTTTGGGAAATGGGAAGGAACTGAAACTCAAACACAAAAGTGACATTCATTCTACCTATCTAGTGTTTGCTTTCTTTCATAGAAAAATATGAAGCAAAATCATAAAATGTAAATATTAATTATTTTTATTCCAGAAGCTTTTTATTTTGACAGAAATTTATAAGATGGTTCTAAAATTTATATGTAAATGGAAAATATTTTTTACAGAGAGAAAGAAACACTTATACCCTGCTGGTGGGACTGCAAATTAGTACAACCTCTATGGAAAACGGTATGGAGATTTCTCAAAGAGATAAAAACAGACTTACCATTTGATCCAGCAATCCCATTACTGGGTATCTATCCAAAGGGAAAGAAGTCATTTTATCAAAAAGACACCTGCACTCAAATGTTTATTGTAGCACAATTCACAATCGCAAAGATCGGGGATCAATCTAAGTGCCCACCAATTCTTGAGTGGATTAACAAAATGTGGTATGTGTATATCGTGGAATACTACTCAGCCACAGAAAGAAAGGAATGAATGTCCTTTGCAGCAATATGGATGGAACTACATGAAATATCTCAGGAATGGAAAAACAAAAACCACCTGTACTCTCCAATAATCTGGAACTAATAGATGGCCACACATGGGCACAGAGAGAAATAAAAGTCATTGGAAATCAAGGAGGAAGGAGGGGGAAGAAGGGAGGGGTAAAAATCTACCTAACAGGTACAATGAACACTATTCGAGTGATTTTCATATTAATAGCCCTGACTTAAGCATTATAAAAGCTATCCATGTAACAAAAACGTTTGTAGCCCCCTTAATATTTTGAAATAAAAAATTTTTAGAAAAAGAAACTTGCAGTCTAAAGGGGAGGAGAGAATTATGCTAGTCAAAATGCGATAAGTGCCACAAATCTTTCAGACTTGTAAAGAGAACAGCATTTTATCAAGAAGTAATCAGGGAAAGCCTCACTGATAATGTGACATTGAAACAGAGACCCAAGAAAGTTGGGAACATTTTGGGGACAGGCATTTCAAATGGAACACTGAGGAAGGAGCCCCATTATATACAAATACATGGTGTGGGGGCAGGGGTCAACCTTCTCAAAAACACGCGAACTGTGTATTGAAAAAGAAATTGGAATTAATTTAAAGGTAATTGGGAGAAAATTAATTCAAGAAAACAGAGTAAACAAATGCAAAGTAATCTAGTTTCTCATTATTTCCCTATCATGTATCTTGTCCATCTTCTGCATGCTCGTTTAAACTAAAAGAATCCCTGGAATGTCAGATTAATAAAGACCTGATTGTAAATATCAGAATTTTCTACCTAAAAAAATTCATGTCAAAGTTTGAACTTTCGTGTCTGATTTCAGCAATTATTTTAAGCGTAAAATAACAAAAGGTGTTGTACCGACATTAGGATAAACAGTAGATCAATGGGACAGCTAGGCAGTTCGGAAATATCTCATCGAGTCAATGCAGTTAATGCTATAAGAAAAGCCTTTTAAAAAATTGTGCTGGAAACACTCTATAGCAATATGCAAAAAAGACAAACCTTGATTTTTACATTACTCCACATAAAAAAATCATAAAATATATAAAAAAAATTCCTGATAGTGGTATATATACATAACCATACATCTCAATAAAAAGGCAGATGTGTTACCCAAATGACTGAACTTTAGGAAATAGTGTTGTAATCTTTGTAGGTCCCTCCTAGTTTGAATATATTAATGTCTCTGTAAAGTGACCATTTTTTTTTCTCCTGGAATAAGTTCATTTCTTCTTTGAGATAGCCATACACCTGATCTTGATCTTTTGGTTAATTCTTTTCTGTTAATTGAACATACCACTTTCTCTGTAAAACAATTAAATATATTGTGTTCACTGATTCATAATTGAGCTGAAAATTATCTTGAAAGAATGAAGGACCATATGCAAATCTATCATTATTACGGCTGAACAGCTGTTCATTCACAGATGCAAGCTATGCATATGGTGTCTTTCCTATCACATATGGACTACTGTTGATTTTGATTATTTTGTTAATTGTTTTGTAAATAAACTTGCTAAATGTCCATATTCATTTTGGTACAATAACTGAATCTATAATAGCACTATGTTATTCCTGAACTTTTTGGGGGGAAGGAAAAGGAAAATCAGGCTAACATTCACCTCTATGCATGTTGAGTTTTCTCTTCAAGTAGGATTTCTTATTGCTGTTGTCTTAGTGATTCCCTAATAAGAGAGCCCAATTAATTAAAATACATTTTGTGAGCACTAAATGTGATATGCACTGTATGAGGTTCTGGGAATATAATGATGAGTGAAATTCAGAACCTGTCCTGAAGATATTCATATTAGCCAGGTTGTGGTTACCATAATGTCTGACAACTATCTTCTAAAAGGAGAACAATACAATCACTCGAAAACATTATATGCTTTTTTCCCCTGAAACTATGCCCTAGGTATTTCATTAAAAGTTAATGAGAATATGAACAAATATTAACTAAGTTACTAGGAAGATGATGTGATAAAATAAATTAAAAATACATAACTTCTTCCACGGTTGTATATCAAATTGGGCTAAATAGAATAAAATACATTTTAAAAAGGGTTAAATGTAAGCATAAGATCAACAATTAATGCTCCTATGCAGAAACAAACAAACAAGGCTTCTAGAGAGAGGCATCTAAGGGTTGGTATTCCCTTAATAAATTTCAGGAGGATTGTCAACCTCGATGATTGGTGAAGAACTCTAAGATGTGTATTGAAAATGAGTTGAGCTGCTACTTTGATTTTTTCATATATATGGTGGGGGAGAGAGAGAGAACTCAACTGCAATTAGGTACTAATATTATTAAAATCTCATATTGTAATACTTAGTTAAAGTGGTTGGCTTAGCTTTTCATCATGCTTAAATTCAAATGGATTTCATGTGAGTCATTATGATTTCTGTTCTTTTGATTGGACTTTTTTCCATTAAATTCAAATAAATAATTTAGTCTGAAATAGACATGGTTTTCATTCTTTCCACCAACGTATTGTCTCTATGAACTCTCTGAGTGTGTTCAGATATATTTTATCATTTATATAAAAAATAAAATACACATTTTAACATTTCACTGACAAACAACAGCATATTTTGAAGACATAAAATGACACATGCAATCAAAAATAGGTAATAAAAACTGAAAATGACTATTGAGTTTAACTTTTCAAAATTATATTTTTATTTCAAAGCTGTCTTAATACAGTCAGGCAAAAGCACTTCTTAGGTACTCTCAATTGGCAAAGCTAATAATGGCAAATATATTATCTAAGCTGTAAGTGTCCTAAAAGCAGACATCACCTCTGTGACATACTGGTGAATAAACAGACTAGATAGCTAGGAAGAAAACTGATGAATTTCTCTCTAAGCACAGCTGTTGTTGCATCCCACAAAATTTGAGGTCATATTTTAATTTTTGTTTAATTGAAAATATTTTTAAGATTTCTCTTGACCAATATGTTATCTAGAAGTGTACTGTTTAATCTCCACAGATTTGTGGCATTTTATAGATATCTTTCTGTTATTGTTTCCTAATATAATTATATTGTAGTCTAAGATCATACTTTGTATAATATCTATTCCCTTTGTTAAGATGTGTTTTATGGTCAAGAATGTGGTCTATTTTGGTGAATATTTCATACCAAATTGAAATAAAGTGTTTTCTGGTGTTGTTGAATGGAGTATTCTGTAACTGTTAATTAGATCCAGTTAACTGATAGTACTGTTCACTTCAATTATATCCTTAGTGCTTTTCTGTCTGTTGGATCTAGCAATTGCTAACATAGGCAAGTCTCTTTAATGGCTGTAAGAGTGGGTTTGTGTATTTCTCCTTGCTATTTCATCCATTTTTGCCTCACATATTTTGGTGCTCTGTTTTTAGGAGGATAACATGTTAATGATTTTTATATCTTCTTAGAAAATTCGTTCTTTTATTGTTATGTAATGCCTTTCTGTACCTCTGATAATTTTTCTTGCTTTGGAGTCTGCTTTGTCTGGAATTATTATAGCTACTCCAGCTTTCTTTCGATTAGTGTTAACACAATACAGTTTTGTCAATCTTTTTACTTTTAACCTATTTATGTCTTTATATTTAAAGTGAACTTCCCATAGACAACATATAGCATATAATTGGGGCTTATTTTATATATATATATATTTTTTTTTCAGAGTATTATATGGGTACAAATGTTTAGGTTTGTTTTATCCACTCTCACAATTTCTGTTTTTGAATTGGTTTGTTAGATCATTCACATTTAAAGCACTATTCATATAGTTAGATTAATATCTATTATATTTGTAACTGTTGTCTATTGCATTTTGTTATGTTTTTATCATTCCCTATTTTCTATCTTCTCTGGTTTAATTGTACCAGACAATAAATTGAATTGTACATTATGCCATTTTCACTCCCTATATTAATTCTATTTCCTTTTTAAAAAAATTTAATGACTTCCCTAGAGTTTGCAATATGTGTTTACAAATAAGCTGCATCCACTTTCAGACAACACTACACCACTTCATGGGAGTATAGGTGACTTACAACAAAGTATTTCCATTCTTGGGATACCTCACTTAGTAGAATGCATTCCAGCTCTATCCAGGAGTATACAAGAGGTGTTATATCACCATTGTTTCTTAAAGCTGAATAGTACTCCATGGTATACACATACCACATTTTATTAATTCACTCATGTATTGATGGACACTTGGGTTGTTTCCACATCTTTGCAATTATGAATTGTGCTGCTATAAACATTCGGATGCAGGTGTCTTTCTTATACAGTATCATTTGCTCTTTTGGATAGATGCCCAGTAATGGGATTGTTGGATCGAATGGTGCTTCTACTTGCATCTCTTTAAGGTATCTCCATAGCTAGCAAGCCCTAGTTTCAAAAACAATTCCAAACCACTATCATATACAATGCCCTGCAGTCAAAGATCATTATACCTCACTAGCCTGATTTTGAAGGGTAGCTATGTATACATATATTATTTTTTTAAACTAGCACTCTCCTCATGCCCCCTTATGCTCACTGCAATATTACAGGGACTGGAGCCTAGAAACATCATTTTCAGAACCTTTAGCAAGCCCTAGCATAAGACTGGAAGGCAGAAGAGAAGCAGAAATCACATCCTCTTGCACTAGTGGTAGACAGATGCCTGCCCCTGACAGACCTGAAGTTTTCAAACAGCTTCTAGGTGTTCTCAGGCAGACCATCTGACTTGGTGGTGCAGGCAGCTGTGACCATTCAGCGTTTCCCTCAGATCCTGACCTAGCAGCATAGTGCTTCCTAATTCCTTGAGAGCTAGCCACAAAACTGAAACCCACCATTGGCCTTGCCTAAGTATTACCACTCTAGCTCTTTCATAGGCTTTGAAATCACCTGTACTAAATCCCCTATTGTTTGAAACACCCAGAGTGGTTTCTTTTTTCCCAAACCAAACACTGACTGATAAAATCGCCCTCTAGCTGGAGGTAAGAGGCTGAAATATAAACATGTGGTGTAACTGGCCTGATGTCCTTTCCTCTCACTCTTAGCCTGTTCATCTTTGCTGTTGGATACCTTCTGTCTTCTAACTACTCTCTTACTGTGAATACAGTGCCGTGCCATTGCAACCATGTTGACTAGACTGTGGTAGGCTTTAATGCAGACATCCTGTCATTCAGAGGTTATAAGAACCCTAGCAAATCATCTACAGAATTCTTTTCAAAAAAGCCATATACTCCATTTAGGGAGTCACCGGACTGTTTGGATGTTTTCCTATCGCTAATTTAGTATTCCAACTGAAGTCATTCATTCTGAGTTTATAATTTGCTGCCTTTGCTAGGCAAAATTATAAGCCTTCTGGGAAAGCTATCCTTTCAAAGTGATGCCCCCTGTGGTGTTTTAGTGAGAAAATGGTAGTAAACTTCAAAGCAACACCAGAGCTTTGAAAATTAAAGAAATAATAAATATACAAGAGCATCTTATCTCCCTTACCCTTCTAATTCATTCTAGAGACTGCTGTCAGAATATCTTCATAAAAACGTTTCTGATTGTGACATCACTTTACTCAAACCATTCCAAGTCTTACCATGAATACAGAATAAATAACACACTCCTAATCGTGAGGTCGAAAAGTTCTTCCATGATTCATGCCTTCCGTTTGTTTTTCCAGGCATTTACCCCCTTCAACAGACACCTAACCATCTAAAAATTCAGACCACTGTCCATACTCCAGACCGTGACAAAGCTGAGTTGTTAGCTCCTCTTTCTTCCCTTTCACCTGTCTTGTTAAAATCTTACCCACTCTTTAGGTCTGAGACCAAACATCCTTTCTCCAGAAATAGCTCTTGATCATAACAGCTCTCTTCTTTATCTTCTCACGGGATGTTATTATTATTCTCATAGATTTGAGGCAATTGAGAGTAGAGAGAAAAGACAGCTGAAAACCACAGACCAGAATCTAGCAGGACAACTGAGATTGACAATATGGATTTGGGAACTTACAGCATAGAAGCAATACAAGAAAATATTAGATAGAAGTGATTATAGTTTGATTAACAAGTGTTTTGGTTGGTTTATTTAAATGCACATTATCCTCTTCTATATTTGGGACTGCAAAATAGAAGATATTAGGCTTGAAATATGTACCAAAAAAGCTGAACCTAACCACTCAGTTAAAGTGTTTCAGCCCATTAAATTGTGATCTTATTACCTTTTGTCATAATGGCCCATTAAAAAGACTGCATGTTCTGTGCTTAGTGAACTCTTGTTTTAAAGTTGGGCTAATTTCCCTTAGTTTTTTTGGAGATAATTTAAATATACTGAAAAAGACTGTCTTCGGGTCTTCACAGCATTTTCTTCACAAAGAATGGTTCTGATTATTTATTCATTGATGCATTTATTCCCTTGACTTTTGAATGTATATAACATGGAAAACTCTGTGACAGAAATTGGAAGTGAAAAAAGATTGGTGAGTCTGAAGAATGACAATAACTAAGGTTGACTGGACCCTGGATTTCCTAAAGAGAAATAGTAGGAGAAAGGATTTCTAAGGCCAAATGAAGTCAAATCATTAGCAGACTTTAGCTAATTAGGCAAAGGGTTCTGATTTATTCAGTAGGCAAAAGAAAGTACTACAACTTTTGGCCAGTGAAATAAGTTAATCAGGGATATGATTTAGAGTAAGTGTAACAAATGTGAGCAGAAGACTGGAAGCTAGGGAAATACTTAGGCAACTATTACATTCACCTGTGTAATAGTTAATAAAAGCTCATCTGGAGCAATTATCAATGCAGTAAAAACAGAAAGGAAGGGAAAGAGATGGAGAAAGATTTTGAAAGTAGATGTATTAAAACTATAATTTGGAAACTGATTAGATGCATGAGGCACAAGCAAGGTCAGTTACAAAATTTGCAAAGCCCAGTGCAGATAAATGATGTGAAAAATGAAAATGTGAGCTCCTTTTTCAAAAGGCAGGAAAAAAGTACCATTAAAGATATTAAAATATAAAGCTTGTTCCTTTAAAATCTTATTGCTTACAAAATGTAAGAGAAAGAGTGGTAATAGAGATAGATGAATAAGAACCTAGACTTCAAAATAGCAAAAAAAAAATAATATTTTGGTGTCATAATTATATAAAACTAATTTAATTATATAGTTTATATCATATATAATATATATTATTTTATATATAATTTTAATATAAAATACTTCATTTTCAATCAGATAATTGAAGGTGACATCAATTGGTTTGGCAAACATAAGACCTCGAATAATTTGTTGATAATTTTTGATTTTGAGAAGGGCTTTTCTGCTGATATAACTGCCATCGAAGCTGTTAAAAAGTATTTTATATGCTATAAAAACATTGGGGTAGATTTCTTATAAAATATTACAAAATATATATTTTATACAGCCAGAGTTGAAGATTCTCATGGGACAATTTTTTTCTAAAAGATAATTGAACTTCATACAAATCAATTTTGTGTAATTTATTTTTAAACATAAATTTATAATTCAAAAATGTGTTTTTAATTTATTTTAAAATATGAATTTATACAATGGCATTTTAATGTTTCTCTGACATTTCCTATAACCTGTGGAGGTCATGTGGATAAGTCATAAACATGGCTTTGTGATTTGCAAAACATCTGTTTATGTATTTTATCACTGTATCTTTGGTTATAGGAAAAAGTGAATTCTAAAATTGTCTTCCTAGTTAATAATTTGCTCTTTGAAGTTTCATTGAAAATATGTTATTTTCCATTGAGTGTGGTGATCTTTAAATTGAATTTCTATCTTTAAGCCTGTGGATATTTATTTTGCAATGTTGCAGCATTTTCCCAAACCAGAGATTCTAAATTCCTGAAGAGTTCTAATAACTCCCCGATATGTTTCATTGCAACGTTCATGCGCACACATTAATTTTGTAATATTTCATGAATATTTACTTCCTGATTGCTGGCAGTTCCTGTCTCAGCACTGTGGCTGGAGAATTAATGTTTGCACAGATAGTACAGTGACAGGGGCCAAGGACAAAGGGTGAGCTGGTCTCTCGCTGCAGGGCCTGGTGCTGCCTCCAAGTGGAGCATCTCCTCTGCCACAGTCATTGGTCACTTCTGCTGCTACTGACACCACTGACAACCAAGGGACCACCTGGGCCCCTCCTCGGAGCCTTGGCACCTGCTAATTCCCTCATAGGTTGAGATGGATTCGCTTCCACTACATCTTTCAGTTCATCGTTATCCACCTTGGTCTCAGGTTGCCCACGTGGCTCATTTTCAAGATTAAAATTACCAGAACAGAATTTCTCGAACCATCAACGTACTGTGCATTCATTAGCCACATCCTTCCCAAACACTTTGTCGATATTTTGAGCTGTCTGCACTGCATTGATTCCATGATGGAACTCACATTTGAAAATAACAGGAATTTTTTTGACTTCTCCATGGTTTCACAAAAATTGTTTATAGGCACATATTCATTTTATTGTATGAGAACCCAGAAAAGCTCATTTTTAAATTCTTAACCCATTTTTTTCTACTGTTTTTTCCTTTGCATCTCTTCTTCCTTAAGGAATTGCTATGTCCAGGTAATGAGCCTTTAAAGGAAAATAATGGATTGACATATTCCTAGATGAACAACGCAATGCAGACATCCTCCAGGTCACATAAAAACTAAAAAAAAAAAAAAAAAAAAAAAAATTGACAGATAATCACAAGCAAAACCATGAATTTGAAAGAATGAGAATGTACCTTCACAATAAAAATGAATGAAAAAGTGTCAAAGTGAAATGTCAGAGGTATCAACTGTAAAACTTAGCACTTAAGGAAATCAGACATTTCATACTTAATAACCTAATAGTTAAAACTCAACAAATATTTTGAAGAAATGAATGAAATAGGCAAAGGGCGGGGGCCAGGAGTACTGTCGTGTCCTATCGCCTGGCTGTGAGACGCTGGGATCTCTGAGCACACTTTTAAAAGCAATGGCAATATCAGCTGAGTGAAACAGGCTCAAAAAGAGGATTTCTGTGATGCCTCAGCCAAATCAGAAAATATGAGCATTTTCTGCCAAACACATAAACCATGAGATTTACTGAGACCTAAAACTTTCTTTTTTAAACGTTAACATCATAGAAATATGCATTTAGTCAAAAGCTGCTTGACACTTTTCCATCTCAATATTTAATTACATAAGCTATTTTTAAAACATAATTTGTTCAATTGAGTATTAAAAAATACCTGTAATGAAGACTGTTGAAACTTCTGGTAAATTTCACCAACTTCCTCTTCATTTATCCTTTCCTCTATATGATTTGAAAAATCAAAGCATTTTTTAAACTTGAAAGACCGTTTCACTGAATAAATACTAAAAGGGCTTACAATTCCATGATAAAAAGCCACTCAACAACTCAAAGGAGAAACAGTGATTAAAGAGGTTTAATTTTGGAGAAATTAACAATACGACTTCAAAGAGCAGAACCTACGTGCTCCACATGGCTCAGTGTGTCTGGGTATCGCTGTGCACATATGATGGGGCAAGGATGTGAAGCAACTAGATCCGTGGTGACATGGGAAGCCGGCTGTAATTTTAGAAATTAAATGCAAAACATTTTTGGCTGTGTTAAAATGTTTTTATCTAAGCCAAAAATGTAGAGTTCCTCTTGACCCAAACATCTGAACGCTGATTCATTCTGAATTCTCCTTGAAAATATCTATTGATTTAGGGGAATGCTTCCCTCTGTCTTCCAGTGTCAGCAGAGGCTGCCTCGTTAGTGAAACAAGGATCTCAATGCTCTCCCTGTAACCCAAACCACTCTGTGGCTTCTCAAAGGAAGTTAATAGCAAAAGTTGCAATGCCAGAGATAGAATACAAATGATTTATGCTTGAGTTTTGTCTTATACTTATGAGGAAATTATCAATAAAATAGGCTTAAGTATGCTTTTGTGTTCTGTGAATCTATTCTAAGATGACAACTGGCAAACATATTTTTATCTAACTCTAATTATCATTTTATTGAGTGAAGAAAAACGTTACCGTTATTAAAATTTCTCTTTCCCCTTTCCTTCCCTCTCCTTACCTGTTCTTAACATTCAGGACCCATTCTACACTTACACTGTCAGATAATAAATAAACACATATATATTGTTTGCTTATAATTAAAAATTTAGCTTCTTTACAATTTTTAAATATTTTACATTTTGCATTAGAACAAAATAACATACTGCAGTAGCAAGGAAAATAATATACTCTTAGAAAAGATATTATTTTAACACATTGACTGCCACACTAGAACAAAATGTTTTTCCTTGGGGCCATGGTGTTTTATTATGAAATAGAACAAAAACTTCTAAAACAAAGTGATCCTTTCTAATTTAATGAAAAATTTTTTATTTTTTATTGTTTCCTATTAATGAGTTATATGCAACTCACAGGGCTCCAGAATCAATTTTTACATTGCACATTACATGAGTTGTATGTGACTCATGACATACTTATTGAAGTTGTTTCAGAAAATTGAGTCTTTTGTCATTTCACAGGTATTTAGTTGTGTCTGAAGTGGATGCTGGGTGGTCCTGGATGACAACCTCTGAATCATACCCCCTAAGTATGTGCAATAATATCACATTGCCGCATACTATTTTACGGATTTTGTTCAAAGAGCCGCCAGGCAACGTTGAAGGGGAAATGTGCAATCAGAAGTTGTGGTAATTGGAGAACACAGTCCAACATGCATGGCGCACTTGGCCTGACTGGAGCAGGACCACAGAAGGTGGGTGGAGACATGTCAATTGACAGAGCAAACAGCGAGCAGACGTTTCACAGCGCACAGGCTGCCGTGGACCTTCTTGCCTGGCCACCAGTTCTACTTTAGTGTAGCCTCTGTGACCAGAGCTGTGATCATCACACAAGTTTATTTTGTGTTTTTTGTTCTCAAGAGAAAATGTCTAGAGAAAATGAGCATAAGGAATGGTGAAAGAAGTTTTCGTAATGAGTGATGAAGATGTTGTTCTACTTAGTGACGAGTCAGAGGAGTACCGTCCTAGTGGAGACAGTGGGAATAGTTCTGATAGCATTTGCAACTCATGGAAAAAAAACTAGAAGAATAACATTACATGTGGATCTTTCCAGTGGGAAAGGTTGTTCAAAATCTATTACTGAAACAATCTAAGCAGTTGTAGCCGATTTCAGTGACGGTGATTCTTCATCAGATGTTTCTGAAAATCCTGTAGCGACTAGTGTGAGTTCTCTGACCTGCGGTCCAGTTTCAGGAAGTAACAGAAAGATTTTTTACTTTGTTGAAAGTAACCCTGGTGTCTCAACTGAAATTGCGATAAATCTCCATGAAAAAACACTTTATGGTTTTTTCAAATTCTACATAACAGATGATGTTATTGACTACATGATGAAGGAAGCTAATATCTATACAAGTCAGACTTTAGAAAGGGGAACTATCAAGCCCCACTCCTGACTAAAAAGGTGGTATGATGTTACTTCTTAAGAAATGGAACAATTATGGGGAATATTGTTTTGGATGGGCCTTAGCAAGAAGTGAAGACCTCCAGACTTTTGGTCAAAAAACATTTTTTATAACAATTCAGGGGGAAAGCTTATATCATGTAACCTCTTGGAAATGCTTCTGAGAATGTGGCATTTTTCTAACAATGAAGAAATGTCCTCCTGGTGACTGTCTTTTCAAGATCCAACCACTTCTTGATCATCTTCTTGAAAGGTTTCAAGTTGCTATAGTTCCAGATAAGGAAATATGTATTGACAAAACAATGGTGCCATTTCATGGACATTATATATGCTTCGTGAGGCCCTGCGCTCAGAGCTAATGTGAGGTAAATACAACTCACATGACAATTAATGTGTTAAACTACTTTTTAGTAGTTTACACCTTCATTTGACTGATTTTGGATTTTATCATAAAATCAAAGTATAGACAATATCAGCTGACTGAGGTGCAAAGTTAAGTGCCTTTCATTTGTTGGTTCATTTAACAAATTCTTTTTTTAGCACCTGCCATATTAAGCATCACTCACCCCAGAACATTGAAATATGGAGACAAATTAGATGAACAAGATGTTTGCCCTTAAAGGGCTTAAATTTTGGTTTACATTGAAGGAAAACAAAAGTTCAGAAATAAATCTGACTGACCACAATTTTTATAAGGTGAATTCATTTGAAATATGCTGGAGTTAGAGATGATTGACTTCCCAGAGGCTATACCTTCCTTTGGTTCTTTTAAATATGATGAGAGAGAAATTTCAGAACTTTAAATACTAGAGCTCTCTGTCAGTGGGCTTTGCTATTTTTTGCATTGCTGTTTTGTTTTTTGATTCTTTCATTCCTTGTTAATGGTAATGTTAAATACAATTCAGATATTATGTTCCTTGCATTCAGAATTTTGCCAAATATGGAGTTGTTTCAAACATTCTAGTCATCTTGCCAGGCTAATCTGGCAAAGGTTGCTGAGACAAAGAAATGGCCCTGATGGCCCATGAGCCCCAGGACTAGTCCTGTGTGCACTGTCACTTCACTACTTCAAAAGATGATCCTTTAATTTCTTCCTCTGGGGTGAAGGAAGGCAAGTCTAATGATAATAGCCAAGGAACATCTTCCCATACCATGTGGGCAAATCTAATGCTAACGTATGTGGTAGATTGCTCGTTATTCCTCTCTCTGTACTCATGCCTCTTTGCAAAGTGACTTTGTAGCTCCTCTCATCAAGAGGGAGAATGTAATTCTCCCATTGAATCTGAACAAGGGATCCCCTTGTGACTTCCTTTGGCTAATAGAGTGCAGAAGAGGCAATGTGTGCAAGTTTCAATCCTAGGACACAAAAGGCTTTGCATGTGTCCATGCTCTTTCAGAACGGCACTGCCATGTGAATAAGCCCAGCGGGCCTGCTAGAGGATGAGAGATCCTATAGGGAGTGATTCCAATTTACCCAGCCATCCCTGCTAAACCCATCATAGTCTCATTGGTTCTAGGTGACTCATCAGCTGACTGCAGAAACACGGGTAAGTGTGGACAAGATCAGAATGGGCTGTCCCAGACTCGAATAACTACCCAGCTGAGCTCAACGCTTGAAAATCTGAGCTAAAACAAATTGTTATTTTTAAGCCACTAAGTTTTGAAGTCCTTTTTAATAGAGAAAAAGCTAACTGATAAAACATTTGATTGTAATTTATTATCTAATTTGAGATACCATCTCTATTTCCTCATAGAAATATTGAACAACTAGTAATAATAATTCTTGTTAACAGAGAACTCTCTTAGGATTTTGTAAACATAACTTGTTCTCTTTCCTTGTTGTAATGTATGTACTATATCTTCTGCCAAAGGTCGAAAAATGGAGATCTTGGTATAAATTATCTAATAGGCAATTTGATACTAAAATTGACTCAACCACTTGGTTGCAAAATTTCTTTACCTTATAAAATTCTGCCCAATAAATAGTAATATCATCCATGGTTTTATTATAGGTAAATCAGTACATTATCTAGAATAAACTTAACAAAATATTTTGGACAAATTTGATTGGACTTCAGTCATAATAACAAATACAGTTGAGACTCATTTATTAAAATTCTCTAAAATTTCCAATAATGTTATTAAAATGTCTCTATGGTAAATAATAGGAACCAGGGTTAAAATAACTTAAATGCTTTCAGTTCTATATTAAATAGATGGATAAGCATAAACATAAATATACTTATTTTACCTTAAATACTATTTAATACTTATCACTTGGATATGTACAAACATGAAAATCATTTTCACAATTCTATGTCCCACCTTTGACTCTGAATCCCAAATCTATTTAAAATATTTTTGCCATATTCTCATTTTCTTAATCCATTTCTGTTATTTTGTTGTTTGGTTATTAAAATCTCAGCATATGCCCAATTTATAACCTGTATGTCACCCATTTCTTCTTTCAGAGGTATTTCCCCTGTCCTTCTTTCTGATCCCAGATACCTACCCGGGTGGCAGGGCCAACTTAACCACTACAGAGAGCAGTTACAAGGCCAAGGGTCCACAATTACCTTTAGGGGCCCACAAACATGATTTCATTGTAATTTATTTTAAAATCAGAAGTAAAAACCAATGTAATAATAATGAATATTCAATCATGAGTCCAGCATGGATTATATTTACCTGCATATCAATGTAATCATCAAATATAATTTTTAATATTTTTTCATGGAGGATGAAGCCCACAAAGGTAAAGGTTCCTGGGGGTGGAAGGAAGATGAGTCTTCCTAAGAGATTACCTCCTTGCTGCTGACGGCAAATTTGTGGAGCTCTCCTGCAAAGGTCAGAGCCTCTTCTTCCTTTGCAGGTTTCTGCTCTTAGCACTTTTGTGGTGCCAGCACCTGAATGTTGGTTCTTTTGCGAGCCTCTGATGTTCTACATGCGAGAGTCTTCTCTGCTTGCTGACATGATACCACAAACCACAGACGCCTTCTGTACCACACGTCATTCCAGGAACCCAAGTATCCTACTGTCCTATCGTGAGATTTCATAGTGTCCCTGGGTGCCATTTCTCTCTGCCTTATCTACTTCTCCTTCCTTATTTCCCTTGTCGCAGCACAATTAGAGATGCTAAGAGCAATAAATGGTTAATCTCGTGGGAACCTGGTCTATTCCCTGCCTCCTCCAGCTCATTATTTATGTCCTCTTGGCAAAAATAATCAAACTAGTTTTGCATATTTGAACCTTCCTTTGGATTGAAGGCTGTGGCTACAGACATAGTTTAATTAGTAAAAACAAACAAAACATCTGTTTTGGTTATGCATAGTATAATCCCTGTCCCAGGCAGTAAATCCCAGGGGAATGTGAAGAAGCTGTAGCAGGTATTTCCCATCTTTATTTTATACATACAACTTATGTATTATTTAACATAAATAATAATATTATACATAAAGAAATTACATAAATAAACAAAAATGTATCTAGAGAGAAAAATAAATCCTATACCATTTGGGCACAGGAATTGGTACTTTCATTTCAAATTTTGTTCTGATAAAATATTTTTCCAGAAAACAAATTTTCACTGTAGCACACAAAATGTCTCTTTTCCTTTTGTTACTATAGGCTGAATTTCACTGGAAGCAAAATTCAATAATATGAAATAGGAACAACTTGCTGACAGAATTGACCTCGAATGGATACTAGATGAAATACCTTTGAATTCAGATATCAAAATGTTTTGTTTTTAAAAAGAAATGTATCTCATCTGAAGCTGCTAGATATAAAGGGCCAAGATATAACAATTTAAAGGTCTTCTAGAGTTTCTATATATAAAATATAAAAGGAAAAGGAATCCAAATATTTTTCAAATGTAATTAATTTATAAGACGATAAAAACCATTAACAGAAAATGAGCTGAAGAGTTAGAATATAAACCAAATCTATCTGACTCCAAATTCCATGATCTTTTCACTGTATGGGTGATGGCAGTTGTATACATCCTGTGCTATAATCCATCCCCACTCACTCCTACGGGGGACACTGCTAACCAGTTGTGACCATTTGTGCCAAGCCTGGATGGGTCCAAAGACTTCTCAACACAGAAGTTAGAAAGTCAATCATAATCAAGCCTGCAGCCTGAAATCTCTCTGCAATCTCTCTCCTGCATCTGCAGCCTGTGTATACTATATCTAATTTTATGGGAACATTTTTTAAAGATCCTCTGGTGTCATCCTTCTATTTGAAATCCTTTTAAATTTTTCTCTCCCTCAGTCTTTCCACCACTAAGGCAAAACCGTGAAACTTATTTTCCTAAGGAAGGTTGGGGTAGATAAGCTTCTGGGATAAAAAAGCCCGTAGAATGAGAAAAATGGATGATACGGTGTAAGGAAAGTTCAAGACAGAACGAAATGCAAAGGAGGGAAAAGTTTTCCTGTTTGGAGCGAAGGAGGTAGATTTGTAGGGGCACTTCCCCTTGTGAAGATGCTACCTGAGTCCATGAGAAGAAAAGAACCTAGTTGCTCCATCCTTAAACTTGGGCACAGGTGGGAAGAATGGAGGACGGGAATGTGAGGATGAGGATGATGAGAGAGAGAGAAAGGGGGTGCTAAACAAACTGGAGGAGAATCCAGGAAAATCTGGGCTTGTGTTCTAATTTCTTCATGTTTTCAGCCTATTATGTGTGGCCACAAAGGCTGAGTGATAGAAAGACTAGATAGATTGGCTTGAGACTGTGCCCCAGCACACACACCCCCTCCCACAAGCTCTGGACGGCATGCAGGAGGCCTTTTGTGTCCTGAAGAACAGTAAAGGTGGTAAGAGCATCCGGGGACCATGGAAGTCGGGGGTCTGGACAGGGGAGCCTCGGAGTTCAGAATTCATAACTTAGGCAAAGAGTAGCAAACAGAATTCAACAGTGGGTGCCACACAGTGGGGTGGCTAAGTGAGGCTTTGCATGCACTGCTCATTCCCATTTCCAGACATGACCAATCGCATACCAGCTGCTGTAGTAGAGCTAGCAAGGAACCCAGAAGATCCTAAACCCTTACCCTCTTCTCAGGCCCCTCTCTGATGAGGGTACCATGTTCCTCTGCACTCAAATACCTTCTTAGGAAGTTGGAGGGAAGGCAAATATGTTTTACAGGAAGCCTATAGAGGAGGCTTAAGCTTTGAATTCTTCTAATTGACTTCTAATTGACCTTACCTGTAAGGAGGCAATTTTAGATCCAGGAAGACTGCTACATTTCACTGGCTTATTTGATGTTTACCCCTGCTGTCAGAGGGAACAGGAAGGCCAGAGAAAAATGAAATTAGTTCACAGTAAATAAGAAGCTCCATTTATAGGATACTCTTAAGGAGTAGCATTCTTTCCCATTTCTTAGTTTTCCAGGGCAGGAACTTGCAAACTTCCTGGGGATGGCTAAGGCTGACAGGCCACAAAGGGTCCCGCTGTCTCTTACGGGAAAGTAAGACACCCACTATCTATGTGACTGATCTTCAGCCACCAGGGGATGAACTTAGCAGAGATAAGGAAAAAGTGGATATTTGCCCGGAAGTGATGTTATTCCCATTCTTCGTGAGAGAACCAAATCTCCTGTTTAAGTTATGCATTCAGGGTCCTACAACTATAAAGTGGCAGGTCCAAGATCTGAATGCCAGTTTGTCTGACCTGGAAATCCATATTCTTTCCACCATAAACTACTTCACATCCACATACCTGTTATCATCATCTTGGCACCTCGTAGCCACCTCAAACCCAATATATCCAAAACCGAATGCATCATTTTCCGCAACATCCCTACTCTTTTTTTTCTGTATTGTTCATCTTAGGGAATGTCGGGTTGCAAATTAGAACCATACAAGGTTTCCCAATCTCATTCATTCTTTCTAATTGCTCAGCAACCCCTGTTTATTTTATCTCCTAAATATCCCCACTGCACAGATCCCTTTGTGCTCATACTCAGAACTGAATGCAGGATAAGAAAAACCTATGTAGATATTTCGTGTTTACAAGTAACTGTGATAGGAGCCAAACTGAAGAATTTCACTGTTACTTGAATAATACCAACTCCGTGTCTGCGGTTAGTCAGTCAGTGAGCAACAGGAGCCTGAGCATCTCCCTGGAAATTAGGTCTGATTTCTTGGCAACAGGGAAATGGGATTTTAGGGAAGCTAGAGGGATGCCTATTTTGAAATCAGAGTCAATGAACAGGAATCCCAAACAGAGGTACGGTGCTATTCAAAAATAAGACCAAGGAATGTAAAGAAGCACCTTGAACCTGCTTCTGGGTGAGCCAATCAGAGTGCTTTGCATTGCAGAGGACGAAGGGAACCTCAAGAGAAAAGCCACACTCCTGCCATGCTCACGGCAAGTACCGTGTACAAGAAGCTGGATGCCCTTGAGGAAGACAGGGGAGCACCCTCGGGGGCTTCATTCATTCCTGAAGAATCCACACAGCATGAGAATGGTAGTTTTCCTTTCCTTCTTTCTTTCCTTTCTTTCCTTTCTTTCTTTCTTTCTTTCTTTCTTTCTTTCTTTCTTTCTTTCTTTCTTTCTTTCTTTCTTTCTTTCTTTCTTTTCTTCCTTCCTTCTTTTCTCCCTCCCTTCCTTCTTTCCGTCCTTCCTTCCTTCCTTCCTTCCTTTCCTTTCCCTTCCCTTCCCTTGTCTTCCCTTTCCTTCTCTCTATCCTTCCTTCCTTTTATTTAGTCTTTCATTTGTTCTTAGAAAATACTGTCTTAGAAATTAGTTAATAGAGTCAATATAAACTAATGAGAGCTATCTGCCTTTTCCACTTAAAAAACATTCAGTAACATTATATATACTTTTTGTGGAATTGAACTTTTATATTTCCTCATCAAAGAATAGGTGGCAAAAGCATGTTTGTTAGTTTGTGTTTCTCTTTTTCTTACATATTTATGTCTGCTGAACACTCTGTGTTGGTCGTGTCTCACGTTAACTCTGCTTGCTGTTGATTCATGGTCTTTCCTCAGGCTCTGCACAGACATGCTTGAAGTTCACTTTAAGAGTCTGAGCTTTTGCATCCTCTAATTCAATCCAGCACCAGTCCCCTGCTTTAATCACATGACAATGCATTGCTGGCTGGCGGCTCAAAGCCGTGTCTCTTCTGACCAACCTGGGTGTTTGAGCTGTTTTCCTTTGATTTGCACAATCCATCAAAAATCTATGTCCTACAATAATGGAGAGAAGGAGTCATAAATTCCTTTTGCTAAGAAGAATAACTTTGAAACGACAAGTATATTGCCATTATGTGTTATTGAATAGCAACAGAACTTGTCTTTGATTAATGTGAGTTGACAAAAGTAATAGGCGTTTTACAGAATCGACAGGAGGGCTGGAGAACCATGCTTCATATTACATAGCTGGGAACGATAGCCCAAATCACACACAGAACGGCTCTGGTAAGGAAACTTACTCCTCACTGAGCCCTGAGTATTTCAGCTTGCACTGTGGGTTCTGCTGCTCTGAGAACTACCACTGTAATGCAGACGCATGACTATGCTTCTCTGGACCCAGTCGGCTCCCAGGGCCATCCTGGGACAGGTGCCTGTGACTGTCAGAGTTTCACTGCCTAGATGCAAAGAAGGGTGGAAAATGAGTGTCTGGCCTTTTCAGTTTCTATAATATGAGGTTGATTTTGCTCCCTCCAAGACTCATAAGATCTCATGATATTAACCCAAATATGGGCAGAGAATTCAGATACTGAGCAGCCAAAAAGAATGACAAATGTGTATTACATCTGAATTGAAAATCCCTGCCGTGTTGGGCAGAATCACAAATGCTGATACACTGTCGGATTATCGAGTCCTCCAAGTAGCCTAAACATGTATTCTCATTTATCCATGCTCTTGGCCAATTTCCCACAGGACACACACACACATTACAAGAAAAATAAAATCACAAAGATAGTTGTTCCTGAACTGTAACTGGAGAGTTAATTAAATGCTATTTCATGAAGAATACAAAGTGAATAGATGTTAATCATTTGGGGTATTTTTAGTATTATTTTTGTGCATTTTTTTTTTTGCTTGCTGATCACAGTTTTGTATGTCACTTCATGCTAATTTTGACAAATAAATACTGCATTAAATGCATTGAATATATTCTTACAATCATATCCCTGGGGAGGCTTTTATTATTGTTGGAATAAAATCAAAAGAAGTATAGTTAGTTTATGATGCTATAACCTATGCAAAATACAAGGACATATTTTTATATGGAAAGTTTAAAATATTAAATATAATTAAGCAAGAGTATACGGTTTTAGAACATATAAACTAGAAGAGTTATAATGTTACATCCATGAGGTAGGATGTTGAATAGGTAGCCCATATAAAAAGGAAAACTCAATTATCATTTCCATTTTTCTTTTTTAAATATTCACATTACACACATTCATGTTTCATGTGGCATTAAATGTACTAATTCTGTGTTTTGGAATACAGTCTCATTCTTCAATTTAATTATTTTAAGCAAACCAAATAGTTGAAATAAATTCGACATGCTACCCCCGCCCTAAATTGCTTCTGTTACGTAGTGCACCAGCACACTCTATTGGCCACACAGGATAACGAATGTGGTCTCCAAAGCAACAATTTAATGTCATTAAATTCTGCTGTTTATCTTAATGACAAGGTATTCTTTTTTGCATGTATTTTATAGAATAAGCTGAAATTACACGATATTCGTGGAGAAATCCAGAATTTTGGTATAAATGGGAATAAGAAATGTAAAATTCATGGCCATTTTGTACATACATACTGGTCGACCTAAGCATCTGAGGGGCAATGGGATGAGGAAATGAGAAATGGTTTCCGATAATGGCTCATCTTGCTAAACAGAGAGACCAAAACTAAGAAATTACCCATTCAACCAACACCCTTTGAGCATCCACTCTCTGTAAGACAGGCTAATCATGTGGCTACAGAGACGGTGAAGACATAGGCCTGCCAATGTCTCAGACACAGCATTCTGAAAAATTATTAGGGCCCAAATGTTTATAAAGTGTTTCTGATACTAAGTAAGCAAAATATGGCTACATCTTAATTTTTAAATTAAAAAGATTAATTTTAAATAATTCCTAGTATTGTGAGGAATTTAAAATTTTGTTCTCAGAAATAAGATAGAGAAAGGGCCCATTATGGAGACCAAGGACTCTGGAGCACCTACTCATTGTACCAATGTCTTCTCATGATTTCCTCTGATATCTTAAGTAAAATATTTCTGGGCTTATCTGTCTATCTATAAATTATAAGTATCACTTGGGATGAAAATAAAATTGACTATCTTAGTGCTTATAAGTGCTGAGTGTTTTTTCTCAGGGCTTAGACGGTTTTATCTCATTTAATCGTCACAGCAACGCTATTGGATATTACTATTTTTCCCACTTTGCTGATGAGTAGACTGAGGCACAAAAAACTGAAACAAGTATATGAAGACCACACAGCTTGTTGTGAGTGAGAGCCAGGGTCAAACCCAGGGCGTGTGATACGAGAGTTTTCGCTCTTACCGTGCATCACAGGATATTTCTGTGATAAACCTATTTCATTAGAGTGTGGGAAGGACTGAGAATGCTGACAGCAGCTTTTAGGCCTTTAGAATACCAGCAATCTAGACATTAATAGAAAGAGGGCGTCCGATTGTCTGTGGCTGAGGACTGGCTGTAACAATCCAAACTGATTGGTTTGTAATCTGTACCCATTTCATGATTCTTGAGTAAGATGTCAGACCAAGATTTCGGGGATGAGCAATAGATCTATTGTGGTCTATGATAATCACAGTGTTTGTGCCCTCCATGTTAATTATATATACAGCATGTTTTGTGCATGTTTTCTTACCCCAATGTTTTCTTACCCCATGTTTTCTTACCTCATTAATATAAACAAATAGTTGATATCCTGTTTAAAAAATAAAAGGAGAAAAGATATTCTAGTAATTAGCATAGTGAGTCAAACTCTAATTCAGCATCAGTATAGAATGAAGTTCTCAGGTTTATCAATATTCTTATAAATAAATTCTATATGATTCGTGTGCCCATCTCTTTAGGCCTTATAGTCATTTAATTTGCTTACTTGTCTTCCATGTGATTGCAAACACATTGAGGGTTTGGATTTTATTCCATGAGTCACTTATTGACATAACAGTACCAAATGTTAAACGTGGAAATTAAATATCCCATAGTAAAAATAATGGTAATTATTAACATTACAAAATAAATTGTCAAAGAGATGCTTACTCTAAAGCCAAATATGCCAGTTTTAATAAAAACAAGTTGCTTCCTAATCAGTTGTCATTCTTAATTTGTTGAAACTGAAATGATTATGACCTGACATTAATTAGAAATTTATACCTGTGCATATTTGTAGTATTGTACACATAACAAATCTCAGTGATAGTTCGATTTATAAAACTACTATTACACTTCTTTAATTATACAATTTAAAAAGGTACAAAAGGTGCAAAAATTAGAAAAAATAATGACAGGAGCTAATATGTTATTATCTTGGAAGATTAAGACAAAACGAATAGCAATAATTTTATTTTGTAACATCTTTTAGCTGAAATAATAAATGTGAGAAACTAGTACTTCCATAGTGATAAAGTAATATTTCTATATTTAAATATAAACACAATTATAATTATTCATCCTTGCCTTCAATTCTGAAAAAGGAAAGTGTGTGTGTGTGTGTGTGTGTGTGTGTGTGTGTGTGTGTGTAAGCTACGATGGAACCTCTTCAGAGCATACTGTTATGTTTTACAGCATATCTGTAACTTAATCTAAATTGTTCAAATCAAAATCACTTATTATTATCAAAGTGCAGATTAGGAGTTGTTCATACCAATCAATAACTATTATTTGAAGAATGTTAAAACTGGAAAGATCTTAAGATTCACTTATTCTTGGGCAACATTCTTGGTAGCTCCATGGTATCAAAACATGTCATAGAAATATCAAGTTTGAATTAATTAGTCAATTGTGTGTTTTTTCTCTTTCAGTATTAAAATTAAAGGACTGGTATGAGTTCACTTATGTCATACTAAAAACAGCAAATCTAAGTAATCTTTTCTGGCCTTATTTGGGGAGAACCAGGCATTGCAGAAAACGCAATTGACTGATTAACGCAAAGTCTGGGAAGCAGTTACCTCTGGGTATAGACAGGGGAAAGGGAGAGGGATTCATGAGGAAGAAGCATGCAAAGGGCTCTAAAGATACTGGTAATGCTTATTTTATTTATCAATTCAGTGGTGGGCATATAGGTGCTCATTTTATCATAATTCTTTAAACTGTACATGTGAGTTAGGTGTCATTTATTCTGTGTATGGCATGGTTCAGAATAAAAAATTAAAGATTAAAATGATTTTTGAAATTGCTGGATGAGCTTATTTTGTCATCCTACATATACTTTTGTTAGTTTATCTATTTATGTTTGACGTTAATAATTACAGTGTTAAATTTTTTTATATATATTTTTTTCTTTCCTTTTTTTGAGACAGGGTCTCATTCTGTGGCCTGGGCTAGAGTGCAGTGGCATCACCATAGCTCACTGTAGCCTCAAATTCCTGGGCTTAAGCGATCCTCCTGCCTCAGCCTCCCGAGTAGCTGGGACTACAGGTGCACACCACATGCCCAGCTAATGTTTCTATTTTTAGTAGAGATGGGATTTTGCTCTTGATCAGGCTGGTCTTGAACTCCTGGGCTCAAGCAATCCTCCCACCTTGGCCTTCCACAGTGCTAGTATTACAGGCATGAGCCACCATACCTGGCCATATTTTATATTTTTCTTGATACAATGAAATACCTTAAGTCTACTGATTTTTTAGCCCTTAATGTTTTTTATTAGAATTAAGTTCTGCTTCAAGTAAAAGAAAAAAAAAAGAACAGTGGATTAAAAATATAGAAGTTTATTTCTCTCACATTAAAAAGTGTCTTATAGGCAAGCTATCCAGGGGTGATGTGATAGCACTGTTCAAAAAATACTTCAGGAACCCAGGCTTTTTCCAGCTTTCTACACTGCTAATCCTAGTGGATTATGGCCTTCCCACTCACAGTAGGAGGTAGCGTTTCAGCATCCCATCCAGGCTCTGAGCAGTGGATGAAATGAACAGGGTAAGAAGAGAGGGGAAGCAATATATTTCTATTCACATCCCATGAGCCAGATTTCAATCACCAAGCCACACTTTTCTGCAAGGGAGGCCAGGAAATGAAGTCTTTATTCTGGGTCGTCATGTGCCCAGCTGAACACCTTATTACTGAAAAATGCTGAGTGAGCTGAGAATAATGGGCGATATTAATCACATTAATCATAAGAAATAATGCCTTTCTGATGATTTTATTTACATATTTTTAAAACCTTGTCTCCTTTAAAGTTTATCAAATTAGAAACTTCCTCTGTTGATCTATGTCTTCTATCCTTTTAGATATTCAAATTCACACACCGAATATGTTTTTTTTTTTTTTTTTGAGACCGAGTCTCACTCTCTTGCCTGGGGCGAGTGCCATGGCGTCAGCCTAGCTCACAGCAACCTCAAACTCCTGGGCTCAGGCAATCCTACTGTCTCAGCCTCCCAAGTAGCTGGGACTACAGGTATGAGCCACCATGCCCGGCTAATTTTTTT
>CAUYSK010019510.1:0-11719 GCA_963575035.1 Avahi laniger | reverse complement strand
AGGCGTAGGAGGTAGGGTGGTATGAATTTTAGAGGTTTAGATTTTTGCCACCATTCATGCTAATGTAGAAAAGGATCTTGTTTAGATGGTGCATATTCCTTGTAGATTTTGTGACTCAATATTATAAGTATTCATTGATTGCTGTATATAGGATGCAATAAAGAATAGATAGATTGGCTGGGTGCAGTGGCTCCACGCCTGTAATCCTAGCACTCTGGGAGGCCAAGCTGGGAGGATTGCTTGAGGCCAAGAGTTTGAGATTAGTCTGTGCACCATAGCGAGGTCCATTCTTTACAAAAAATACAAAATTTAGTGGGTGTGGTGTTGTGCACCTGTAGTCCCAGCTACTTGGGAGACTGAGGCAGGAAGATCGCTTGAGCCCAGGAGTTTGAGGTTGCAGTGATCTGTGATCATGCCACTGCGCTCATACCCAGGCAGCAGAGCGAGATTTTGTCTTAAGGGTTTAAAAATAAATAAATAAATAATACACAGTGCTTTCCTTGAGGAATTTATCACAGAATCAGGAAGGTGGGAGTAAAGGAGACAAAGATGAATGTGCTGAGCACAAAGCACTAGAAGCTGAAAAGACACAATCTCCTTGGGAGTGAGATGGGATGAGAAACAGGGCAGGATGTAGGTGGAGCAAAGCTTCTAGAAGGCTCAGTTAAGGAGACCTTCTAGGAATAACCAGCACGAAGGCACAGAGTCACAGAAGTGTCCGAAAGGACGCAGAGATCTGTGAGCACTCTGGTAGGTCCATGGAGCTATCTGAGGTCCCCTTCCTCCCTCTATAAAGCAGTTTTATTGAGGTATGATTTACATACCATAAAATCCACCCATTGTAAGTATACAATCCAATGATTTTTAAAGTAAATTTATAGAGAATTTAAATTTAACCACCACCCAGCCTGGTCTAAAACACTTGTTTTGTTCCGAGAAGTTTCCTCCTGATTTACAATCAGTCCCTGCTTTCATCTCTAGCCCAGGCAGCTACTGATCTGCTTTCTGTCTCTATAGATTTGCTTTTTCTAGGAATTTCATATAAAAGAATCATGTAATATACAGTCTTTTGTTTCTGGCTCCTTTCACTTAGCATAATGTTTTTGAGGCTCAGCCATGTTGTAACACGTATCAGTAGTTCGTTCCTTTTTACTGATTAATTATGTTCTGTTGTGTGGATACACCAGTCAGTTATCCATTTTGCTAGTTGACGGACATTTGTATAGCTTCCAGGTTCAGGGCTATTATGAATAATGCTCCTATGGACTTTGCATAAACATCTGTGTGGACATATGTTTTCATTTCTCTTGGGGAGATATGAGTGAAATTGCTGGGTCATATAGTAAGTATACAGGTATTTAACTTTTTAAGAAACTGCCAGACTGTTCTCCAGAGTGGCTGTACCATTTTATAAACCAGCAGCGTCTGAGGGTTCTGATTTTTCCACAACTTTGTCAATGCCTGGTATTGCTAGTCTTTTGCATTATAACTATTCCGGCAGGAGTATAGTGATATCTTAATTGTGATTTTGCTTTGTATTTCCCTAATGACTAGGAATCCCTTTGAATATCATGAATTCTATCAGCTATTTCAGAGAAACCTTCTTTATAATAGTGACAGTTGGTGAGGGGTGGTTCATGAACTATTTTTTTTAAAGCTCTTGAAAGAATTTTTGTATTAATATATAAAGAATATTGCTGGGCATGGTGGCTCATGCTTGTAATCCCAGCATTTTGGGAGGCAGAGACAGAAGGATTGCTTGAGCCCAAGAGTTCAAGACCAGCCTGGGCAACATAGTGAGACCCCATCTCTACAAAAAATTTTAAAAATTAGCTGGATATGGTGGCATGTGCCTGTAGTCCCAGCTACTTGGGAGGCTGAGGTAGGAGGATTGCTTGCACCCAGAAGTTTGAAGCTGCAGTAAGCTGTGATCGTGCCACTGTACTCTAGCCTGGGTGACAGAGTGAGACCCTGTCTCTTTTAAAAAAAAAAAAAAATCCAGAGACAGTATTTTATTATTAACTCTTTGCTTGTTTTTACTCTCTTTTTGAGATTTGTAAAAATACCCTGTTATGCAAGCTGCAGCCTGTGACCCTCCAACTGCTTTTGTATGTCCCAGGAATAAAGGATAATTTTTCATTTTTAAATGGTTAAATGAAATTGGGACATGTGAAAATTATATGAAATTTAAATTTCAGTGTCATAAATCTTGATTAGAATGCAGCCGTACTTATTCAATTATGTATTTATGTCTGCTTTTGTACCATAATGGCAAGAGTTGAGTAGTTGCGACAGAGACCACATGGCCAGCAAAGTCTAAAAACGTTTATTATCTGGCCCTTTACAGAAAGTTTGCCTAGTCTCAAAAGAGATTTTACTGCTGACCTGACCTTTTGGTTCAGTTCTTATGTTGGTTCTCCAGTTTGTCATTACTGAGAAACCCAAGTTCATCTGCAGACTGTCACCCTAGAAGGGAAGAGACTGAAATGTTGAAAGTTTCCAGTTTGCTAATACGCTCTTTCCTGGCTGGTGGCTCTAGTTAGAACAGTTAAGAGTAGTCTCTGGAACCTCGTAAGAAAAAATGGCTCCCAGAAAACAAAAGGGAAGGAAATGGAATTTTTGTAGACGAAGGTATCATGTTAACTGTGGTTTTTTTTTCCCCTTTTTTTCTTTTTTTCCCTTGAGGGAACGAAGGGAATGGTGCTGGTGGGTTACTTTTACCTACGTTCGTTGAGTCCTGTGACAGGTGTGGAGCATTTTGGTAAGGAGAGAATTTGTGCAGTTGGTAGGGAGTGAGACTGCTGTACCCTGTACCTGTTGTACAATGTAACTGTACAATCCAGTTTCTCTGAGCCATTGTATTAAAACAAACCACAAACTATTGGCTGTATTTCATTGATTGAAAGATGCACATTTTTCATTTTAACATCTATGAAAGTGGGATGATAGCACGTCATAGTTTGACAGCAGTTTAAATTTCATAGTAGTGTATAAAGTAATGGTTCATCTTAAAGTCATCTTAGATTCAATGAAATGTGCACAATTTTCGATTTTCACTTTTGTACCTAAAGCACGTCAGTACAGTTTTTTCTATATTGACCTTGATGTTCCTGAGTGATCTCTTTCTCTCTAGTGTTTTTCCCGTTCTAATTAAATTAGTTATATACACTGCTGCCAGATTAATCCTCCCAAGCTATGAATCTGATTAAATCATTATTTTATACAATAACTTTTTTTTTTTTTTTTTGAGACAGAGTCTCACTCTGTTGCCCTGGCTAGAGAGTGCCGTGGCATCAGCCTAGCTCACAGCAACCTCAAACTCCTGGGCTCAAGCGATCCTACTGCCTCAGCCTCCCAAGTAGTTGGGACTACAGGCATGTGCCACCGTGCCCGGCTAATTTTTTCTATATGGTTTTAGTTGTCCAATTAATTTCTATTTTTAGTAGAGACGGGGTCTCGCTCTTGTTCAGGCTGGTCTCGAACTCCTGAGCTCAAACAATCCACCTGCCTCGGCCTCCCAGAGAGCTAGGATTACAGGCGTGAGCCACCGTGCCCGGCCTGCGATAACTTTTAATAGCAAACAACTGTAACAGAAAGTCCAAACTTCTTAGTATCTCACTTTAGACCCTTTGAATGAAATACTAATTTATGTCTTCTACTTTCTTCATGTATTCCGATTTCTAGTCAATAAGCTAACGGTATTGTTCATATATGCTATTTTTTCATCTTATATATTTCCTTATTGACTCCTTGCTTGGAATAGCTCCCTGCCATGTCCCCAAGTCTCTGCCTGTGTGAATCCCACCTGTACTTTCTGCTCACCTTCTCTGGCGTCCACATCCTTCTTGCAGTTGCTGCTGATGTTAGGGGGTGAATGATAACTCTTGAAAAAGAACTGAAGTTTTTTTTGGAACTCTGGGATTTTAAGAAAGACATTGGGCCGGGCGCGGTGGCTCACGCCTGTAATCCTAGCACTCTGGGAGGCCGAGGAGGGCGGATTGTTTGAGCTCAGGAGTTCGAGACCAGCCTGAGCAAGAGCCAGACCCCGTCTCTACTAAAAATAGAAAGAAATTAATCGGACAACTAAAAATATATAGAAAAAAGTGGCCGGGCATGGTGGCGCATGCCTGTAGTCCCAGCTACTCAGGAGACTGAGACAGTAGGATCGCTTGAGCCCAGGAGTGTGAGGTTGCTGTGAGCTAGGATGATGCCACGGCACTCTAGCCTGGGCAAAAGAGTGAGACTCTGTCTCAAAAAAAAAAAAAAAAAAAAAGACATTGAAGTCCTGGGAACCATGTAATAGTTTCCTAGTGCCGATTGTGGCTTTGGAAGGGAAGAGCTGAATTCCAGGTGCAGATCTGTTTGAAATGATTTTTTTTTTTTGAGATGAGGTGTCACTCCCTCTCCCAGGTTGGAGTGCAGTGGTGTGATCTTAGCTCATTGTAACCTGAACTCCTGACCTCAAGCGATCTTCCTGCCTTAGCCTCTTGGGTAGCTGGAACTACAGGTTCACACCACCACACCCACCCAGCTAATTTTTTTGGGTTTTGTAGACATGGGGTCTCAGTATGTTGTCCAGTAAAGTGATTCTTTTTGACTTGAGAGGAAGGAGTTGGAGGGGATAGGTGGGGTAGCATGTGTGGCCCTGCAGGTAGGTCAACTGGTCAGGCTTTCCCTGTGAATGTAGAGAGGGAAAAGCACACAAAACATAATAGATCTAAGGTATAGAGGACATTTGCATGTCCAAATTAGAATTCAGTTGTATTTTTGTCAAATTGACGGGATGGACAGGTGAAGTTTGACTGGAATGATGTAAGGTCCTATTTTGGCCTTAAAACTAATTGCGTAAGTAAGCACAGGATGATGCTGAGGGGTATGTGGCTTAGGAGTAGCACTTAGGGACATCCGCCGATAGCTGAATGTGAGTCAGTAGTGATATGTGACAAAGGTAAAATCTCAGATATGTTATTTTAAGGAAGAATATCTAGAATTGGAGATGACAGTCATATTTTATTCTGTGCTGGGGTGGACACAACTATAAATATGGGTCAGTTCTGGGACTCAGATTCTGAAATATGTTCAAAGGCAGTAGCCAGGATGGTGAAGAGCCGAGAAGCGACATGTGGAAGAACGGCTGAAGAAATATTTACTTGACAGAAGAGAACTTGGGGAATGCGGGAGGCCATAGTTAGCCACCAGGTATTTGTAAAGGAAGAGGATTTGTACCTGTGGTTCTAGGGGACAGAACTAAGGCCAGTGGAAGCCACAGAAAGAGAGACATGGCTCAATTTAAGGAATAATTTACAGTGAAAGCTGTCTAACGATGGAATGGAAGATGGTAGACTTATTGTTGCTATAGGTTGGTTGAACAAGCATCTTGCAGTCATGCTTTAGGGGATTTAAGCTGAATCACTAACAGCTGCTCACTTTTCCTCATAAATGGAAAAGGCAAAAAACGTTCAAAATTTAAATTGGCACTCAAATTTTAATACACTGTCATGACATGACATGTTATCAAGTGTATTATTTGCAACGGACAGTAATCACTGTAGAGAGCATGAGCCAGCGGATGCGTTTCAGCCTTCCTTGGCATTGAGTTGAGCGGAGTGGTGACCATGAACTGGGTAGTGACCCTGCTTGAGCAAGTTTACCTGAGTGGACTGTGGGCTGGAATTAAACACACACGCGCACGCGCATGCACAAACTCCAGAGTTACAGCCTTTTCCCATCAGTGACGCAATTGTAAGAACCTACAAATATGTGTGTACTGAGAAGGCAGGAGGAACTTTATGCCAAGGTCTTCATAAAACTGAATAAACAAATCCCTTAGCAAGTTAAAATTTGAGTGTCCGTGTTGGCAGGACCTCTCTGGAACACGGTTTGCAAACCACAGCACTAAATGATTGATCTCTAAGAACATCTTCCAATTGTAAAATTCTTTGGCAAATGATCTTGTAATAAATGCTAGGCAGTGATTTCAGGACTGTGGAGTAACAGAAGCACAGCCAATTAAAACTATGAGAAAATTTAGGTGTATTATAATTGGCCCCTCTGGAATTTGGCCACAGCTTTGAGGATCGTAATTAGAACCAAGTTGGCAGTTTGAAATATGTTTTCACCTTGGGGGAGGAGAGAGTCTCCTTGTGGTAAACCTCTCATGGCACTGTGGGCCACTTCCAGCCTTAAGTGAAATTCTGCTCCTTTCTCTGAAAAGAACCTCAATGGATCCTTTCCATTGAAAAACCTGACATTGTTGAAAGGAGAGAAATTTGGAAGAGAGTGATTAATGAACATTGTATTGGAGTATACAAAGTCATTGAGCAGACTGAAGGGTTTAGAAGCTGAGAGAAAGATCTTGAAGCAATCCGAGCCCCAGATAGACTAAAACATGCATGCTTGTGCCAATTTTCTTTTAAATTTGTAAAAATCTTTGGAGGGATAGTAGAATGAAAAAGAGAAAGCAAAGTGAATAGAATCTTATGATTAGTGAGAGAAGAATTTAGTAGAGTAATGCAGAATTGAAGCCCTACGCAGATTGCCACTCATCCTTTGTGTTTCTAGCTTCCCTGAACCCTCAGGTCTGGGTTAGGTGCCCACCTTGGTAGTATATGATGCCAAGCCTGTCATAAGGCATATTCCACTGCTTTCTAATTGGTTGATTGTTTTCAAATCCTCTACTGTAAGCTTTAAGAAGACAGGGACCAAGTTTGTGCCTTTGGACTCTCAGGGTTAGATGTATGTTAAGGATTTACAAAATGTTTGTTGAATGAATAAACAGGAAACCCCTTTAGCTCCCTTTCATTGCACTGCTTTTTTTGGGCACTTTATGAAATGTTGTTGGTAACCTAATCATGCTACTTGTCTTGGCTCTTAAAACTTTACCTGTGCATGCTAATAATTGGTCAAGTTGGATATTGGGTGCAGGGAGGCTCATTATATTATTTCTATAATTTTTAAAAAAAGATATTAACTTCTGTAAAAGTAATCTCCTGAAGAGCTGTTCCCATCTGACTACAGAGTAGAATGCATTTGATAGCTAAATTTTGACAAGCTCTTATTAGTTACTCTCTCATGCATGTTTTGTACAGGTTGGAAATCCCTTATCCTGGCCAGGCACGGTGGCTCACACCTGTAATCCTGATACTCTGGGAGGCCGAGGTGGGAGGATTGTCTGAGCTCAGGAATTCGAGACCAGCCTGAGCAAGAGCGAGACCTCGTCTCTACTAAAAATGGAAAAGTTACCTGGGCATCGCGGCACGCACCTGTAGTCCCAGCTACTTGGGAGGCTGAGGCAGGAGGATCACTTGAGCCCAGGAGTTTGAGGTTGCAGTGATCTGTGATAATGCCACTGCACTCTAACCTGGGAAACAGCGCCAAGACACAGTCTCACCCACACAGGGGGGGGGGAAGAAAATCCCTTCCCAAAATGCTTGGGACCAGAAGTGTTTTGGATTTTTTAAAAGTTTTAGAATATTTGCATTATACTTACTGGTTGAGCATCCCAAATTCAAAAATCTGAAATCTGAAGAAGGGGAGGTGATGCTGATAAACAGAATCCCCAGACCACTCCTCCCTGGTTTTCTTTGAGGTCTTCCTTGGACTTCTTTTTAGTCTGTTCTCACTCCCTAGGTGATCTCATCCAAGTGCTTGTTATTTTATTTTATAATAAACTTCAAATTTTAGAGTAGTCTTAGATTTACAAAAAAATTGCAAAAATAATACCACCACCACCTCCTGTGCGTGGTTTCCCCTCTTATTAACATCTTACATTGGTGTGGTTCACGTGTCACAACTGAACCAATACTGATACATCACTGTTAGCTAAAGTCCATGTTTTATTGAGGTTTTGTTATTTTTACCTAATGTCCTTTTGCTTTTCTGTCCCAGGATCCCATTCGTGATACTGCATTACGTGTAGCAGATGTGTCTTACTGGGCTTTTCTTGGCTATGACAGTTTCTCAGACTTTCCTTGTTTTTGATGACCTTGACAATTTTAAGGAGTACTGGTCAAGTATTTTATAAAAGCATTTATCTAATGATTTTTCAGGAGTTAAGGGGTTTGGGGAAGAAGACCACAAAGTAGTAAAGTCATTCTTGTCACCTCAATATGAACAGAATATACAATTAATATAACTTATCACTGTTGATGTTAGCCTTGGTCACTGGCTGAGGTAGTCTCTTCCTTGGGTTTAAAACCACTGTTTGTGCTTTTACCAACAACTCCCCAATTTATTTTCAAGCCCAGACTTTTTAAACTCCAAATTCACACATCCAGCCTATATGTTCAACAACTTCACTGGGAGCCACCTCAAACGTAAAATGTTCAAATCTGGACTGCTGTTTTTCTCCCTACCTTCTCCAAATCTACATTTGCTCCAATCATCCCTGTTCCAATTAATGACAGTTTTGTTTTTCCAGTTGACAACATTTATCTTTGCAAAAACTTAATGTTATCCTTATGACTTTGTTTTTCTTGCCCTTAGGTATAATTGTTCAGGAACTCATACTGATTCTAGCTTCAAAATATTTCCAGAATGTGGCCACTCCATATCATCTTCGCCTCTGCCACCTGAACCACCACCGTTTTATCCTCTATCGGATTATTACATTAGCTTCCTAGTCTCCCTGCTATTTCATCCTTGACTCCTTATAATTATTTTCCACACAGTAGTCAAAGTAATTTTTTAAAAAAGACTTCACTGATGTTTATAAACTCACAGAAAAGTGCGCATATTATGAGTTCACAGTGAACTTGGACACACCAATTACACCTGTGTAACCAGTGCCCAGAGCAAGAGACAGAACATGACTCCCAACTCCGCCTGCGCCTACCCAGGCACTCCCCCCCACGGATGGCCCCTGTCTTGACTTCCAGAACATAGTTTTGTCTGTTTTTGTACTTGATCTAAATGGAATCATACAGTATGTAATTTTTTGAGTCTGGCTTCTTCTATGGAACTTTGTGTGTGTGAGATTGATCCATGATCCGTGAAATTGGAAATGGGTTCTTCTCATTGCTGTATACTGTTCCATTTATCCAGTCTGCTATTGGTGGGCATTCAGGTAATTCCCACTTTTAGGCTATTTTGAATGATGCTGCTATGAACGTTCTAGTACATGTCTTTTGGCAAATATACGTATGCATTTATGTTGGGTATATATCTAGGAGTAGGATTTCCGGTTCATGGGCTATGCATAGGTTCAGCCCTAGTACATGTTACCAAATAGTTTTCCAAAGTGAGTCATCTTTTTAAAAATGTTAACTCCTGTTTCTCCTCATTTGAAAACTCAGCGGTTTACCAATTCAGAGTAATAGCTGCAATTCTTACAATGGCACTTGAGGCCCGTATAACCTAGTCTCCCTACTTTCCTTTGAACAGGCCAAGCACACCTACACCTCAGGCCTTTGCTCTAGCTGCTCTCCCCCCTCGTTTGCTCTGCCACATGTCTGCATTGCCTGCCCTGTTATTAAATGTAGATGTCTGCTCGTATGTCACCTGCTTATGTAAAATAGCCCATGCTATCCATCTCTGACCCTTTATATTGCATTATGTTTCCTCTTAGTACTTACTGCCGGGCACATGTATCTTTATGTTCAATATATCTAAACTATTATGTATATATTATACATTTATAACATATTTGTCTCCCCCACCCTACCAGGGACTTTGTTTTTTGTTAACTGCTATAGCCATACCATCTAGAAGAGTGGATGTTAGTATTAATAGTTGCCCAATAAATAGTTGAATGAATATGTAAAATAAGTAGTTGTATTAGACATAAGGGATGAAAATTTCAAGTAGTTGTATTAGACATAAGGGATGAAAATAGCAATTTAAGCAGAATGGGAGTAAAGCAAATGAAGTTAGAAATGGATAAAAATTACCAAACTTCATTAAATTAGTATATAGCTTAACAAGACACAGTACTTATAATTAAAAATAGCAACTCTGTCTCATCCCAGTTCCTCCTTCCCAAAGTTAACTACTTTCAACTCTTTCAGCTGTTTCTTATGCTATTAAACTAAGTATTTCTAAACTTTGTAGTTCAATTGCAATTTCTTTTATTTCAGGTTTAGATCTTATTTATTGGCTTGAACTGGAAGACAAGGATCTTCTTTCTTATACTCCCCTCTCCCCCTACCACACACACATCCTCCCAGAATAATTATCAGATTTAAAGATGTGCTTCAGATGTCACTTGCTCAGGGACGTGTTCCCTAACTTCTCATATCAAACTAACGTGTTGAGTGTCTACGTTATTATGACTATTTAAAAATCATTCACTGTGAGCCAAGTAACGTATTATGATTACATGTTATTTCTTAACCTTTTTTTCTCCTGCAATTTTCCGTAAGTCTTTTTTTGTTTGTTTGCTTGCTTTTCTTCACATTACTAGCTTATCCCCATATACTTTGCCGGAATTCTAAAATAAACACATCAGGTTATATATCAGTTCTTCAGGTTGTTTGGAGACATTTCTCCTGGATCTGGCAACCTCTGCTGGCCTTTGTACTGTTGTCCTGAATCTTAACTTCACAAATGGAGAATTCCCATCTTTTTTTCCTCTGTTGAGTCCTTTACTTCTGGATCCCCATATCAGTCTTCGTTGGTTTATTCACTTATCTTGGAAGAACATATCCTTAATAGTTCCTAGAGAAAAAACGCAAGAGTGATAAATTCTTTTAGATCTTGTGTGTCAGTTCTTTATTGCCATAATAATGCTTCATAACAGATAACTGAGAGACGTCAGTTGCACGTTGTAATAAGTGTTTATTGGCCACATGTCTGGCCCATGGTGGGTGGGAGGCTCTGCTGATCTTGGTTGGGGTTTGGCCAGCTCTTAGTTGATGTAGGATGGCCTGGGCTGGGGTCACTAGGGTGACTACCTCTGCTTCATGTGCCTCATCTTTCTCGGAGGACCAGCACTCTAGCGAAGCTATGCTTTTCTCATGGTGTTGGGAGAGGGCAAATGGAAATGCATAAGTGCTTTTCTTATATTTCATTTAATTTTTTTATTTTTTTGAGATGGAGTCTTGCTCTGTCACCTGGGCCAGAGTGTCCCAGTGTCAGCCTAGCTCACAGCAACCTCAAACTCCTGGGCTCAAGCGATTCTCCTGCCTCAGCCTCCTGAGTAGCTGAGACTACAGACGTGTGCCACCACACCTGGCTAATTTTTTCTATTTTTAGTTGTCCAGCTAATTTCTTTTTATTTTTAGTAGAGATGGGGTCTTGGTCTTACTCAGGGTGGTCTTGAACTCCTGCCCCAAGCAATCCTCCCACCTCAGGGTTCTTTTTATTGGCTCTTTGTATTTGAAGTTTGTTCCTTCAAGGATTTGGCAGAGGAGAGAGGAAAAACAGACCATTGCCAATTTGCAGGAGAGAGAAGCTGGCACCCCTTTGTGCCATTTGCTGGGCCTAGCCGCATTCCCCTGTGTAATCAAGACTGTAAACCTTTGATTAGTAGTTAGTTCTGTGTGCTTTAGGGCTTTCAGATACAACAATTGTTTTCATCAGTGTATTAATTTGACTCTGGAACTTGTAAGGAGCTGGAAACAAGAGTGCTCCTACTTGTATGTGAATAGTTGTTGTTGAGTTTTGAATTAGACGACAGTACTTTTGTTGTTATTTCAGAGGAGTGTTTGGAGAACAAGTTTTTAAGCTTATCAATGACTGAGTTGTGTACAGTTTTGTGATTGGTATTGCATTCAGCAAACAT
>CAUYSK010019509.1:0-16450 GCA_963575035.1 Avahi laniger | reverse complement strand
TCAACAAAGTGTTTGGGAAGGATGTGGCTAATGAACACATGATACGATAATGGTTTTGAGAAGTTCTGTTCTGGAGATTTTGTTCTAAAAATGTGCCACATGGGACCAGGGTAGATAATGATGAGCTGGAAGCTATAGTGGAAGCGAATCCATCTCAACCTACACGTGAATTAGCAGCAAGGTTTGACGTCACTATTCCAACAACATTGGACCATTTAACACAAATAGGCAAGGTAAAGAAGCTGGATAGATGGGTTCCTCATGAATTAAATGATCATTGGAAGAGAAATTGTCTCAAAGCTTGCCTTTCTTT
This sequence comes from Avahi laniger, assembly GCA_963575035.1. Taxonomy (NCBI): domain Eukaryota; kingdom Metazoa; phylum Chordata; class Mammalia; order Primates; family Indriidae; genus Avahi; species Avahi laniger. The sequence goes on along the minus strand of CAUYSK010019509.1, from coordinate 16,137 downwards.
GCTGTTACAACATAAAGGTGAACCATTTCTACTCTAGATTGTTACCTGTGCTAAAAAATGGATTCTTTTTGACAATCACAAGCTTTCTTCACAATGGTTGGACAAAGATGAAGTGCTGAAACACAGTCCAAAACTGAATATTCATCAAGAAAACCTAATGACGTCTGTTTGGTGGTACAGCGCTGGTATTATCCACTACAGCTGCATGAAACCTGGTCAATCGATTACAGCGGATGTCACTGCAACCAACCGGATGAAATGATGAGGATGCTTGCAATTAAGCAGCTGATATTGGTCAATAAGACAGGCCAATCCTCTTGCAAGACAACACTTGACCACATGTCACACAAACAACATTCCTCAAACAATGCTGCTCAAACTACGGAGGCTGGTCTTAGAAACTTTCTGTCATCCACTGTATTCACCAGACTTTGAACCACCTGACTACCACTGCTTCCAGGCTTTGGACCACTTCTTGAAAGGAAAAATATTCAATTCTCAACTGTGGAAAATGCCTTTCGTGATTTCATCGTCATTCGCTCTCCAGGCTTCTCTGCTGTTGGCATCATAAGCAAGCTACTGTTAAAGATGGCAACACTATGTCAATAGTTTAGGTGCACACTTTGATTAATTTCACTGCTTCTTGTTTGAGATATAATAAACTAAACTTTTGATTTGAAATCAGACGTTTCATAGTTAATGACCTAATATTAACTTCCAAGAATTTTAGAGTCATATTTGCCATGCACAGTGTGCAAAAGACTTAATGATAAACATTTATAGTTCAAATCTCTTTCTTCATTTCATTTAATGTCATTACCCATGTGGTTTCTTTTCTTGATCTTTCTTACTTATTTCTGTCTTACTTTATCTTGCTGTATGGTATGTCTTTGTAAGTCATTTAAAATCTTTCTGGGAACCAAGTAGTTATAATAAATAAAATTACTATAATCTAGAGACCATACGTTCTAGTTTTTCCACATTAACTAATAAACCAGGCAGGTCCTCAGGGAAATCAGATAGGCAGATTCTCACGGTTTCTGTTTTGTTTTGTTTTGTTTTGTTTTGTTTGGTGAAATTCTTGTAATTCCTTCATGACAACACATCACCAATTCAGTTGACTCTTGACTACTATAGAAAAAGGATAAAAGAGAACTGGAAATATAAAGAAGGTAGGAATTCAAAGCCCAGAGCAAGATATTCATAGAGAAACTGTGAAGCCTGTAGGCATGTACAGTATTAGCCGTGTGTAAATTATAGTGAGGAAACAGTATATAGCAGCATTTCATTTATCACCAGCAGGGTTCCCCTCTGTTGCTGTGGAGAATCACTAAGGATTCTTACATTTCTGTTGCTGGTCACTCTGGAAGATACTAAATAGAGTTATTTGTATATGAAGCTTCTTGATCGCAACTTAGCACCTGTGTTGGAGAGCGTGGGTCCTCTGACTTTGGTTTTGGGTTCATACTGAAAACCTCTAATTATTTGCTTGGCCCGCAACACGTTATTGTATATGACCTGTCTCCCTCAAACAGTAGTTGCTTTTGTTCCATTTCAGTTTAAGGTACTCTGGAGGATAGTTGACTATTTCTTTGGGTTTCCCTTAGAGTTCTCCTGCTAAAACGAATTCCTTTTGCTCCATATCTCTATAGTTTAAGTCAGAAGCCATTTTAAATATTTTGCCAAACTTGGCAAAAGTCATTTTATATTACCTTAGTTTTCCAATTTGTGGAAGACAAAAATGATTTGCTACAATAGATTGACCCAAATATTATGGGCAGGGTTGGATATCATCTCAAACGTCCTTGTAAAAGAATGGGAAGCCGTTTATTGGCGTTGTTTTGTTAAAAGGCAGGTGATATTTTCTTGTTGATTTTTTTGAGTTGTAGATATTTTAAATATACCTTTTTTTCTATTTAATATGTTAACCATAACTTATGACTCACTGTTTTAATTAAGTTCTGTGATTTTTTATTAATTAGAAAAAAGCCGACTATTGAGGGCAGTGTGCTCCAGCAGAGTGTCCCCCACCTGCTGTGCGTGCTGCATTTTCGTGTCTGTTCCTTACAGTTTAGTTTCTTGCCCGTCTTTAGCTTGCCGATTGCAGCTTCTCACTAAGCTCTCGTTGGTGTGCCTGAACTCTCAGGATCTGGTTTAGATCAAGAAACGAGAAAACTGAGAGCCTTCTGATGATTTAAAATAAGACGTTCAAAGCAAGGAATTACCCTCTGAGCGATGTGCATGAGGTTTAGCGCCGTTACTTCTGACGTTGGTTTCAATGCTTTGGAGGCACACTTCCTGATTTTCAGCAGTGCTGCTCAATGACAAAAGTAGCTGTGATAATACTCCTTAGAATACTATAAACCAATGAGTCACAACTATTTCAGAATTATGGAAAACATAGCATTTTGTTTTTTATTTTGTTTTTAATGCTGATTCTTCTGTAGCTACTTCTTGCCTCTGTTCTTGAAAAATAGGGCACACACCCTTCCTCGATCCTGTAACTGTCTTATACTGTAAGGGACATTCTTATATGTAACAATTTTTGACAGCCTAGACCCTATTTTGTTTTCTTATTCAATAACTAGGTCAAAAAACACTGTGCCTTACCTTTCTTTCTTGATTTAGAGAAAGGAAAGTAAGTCTCAGTCTTTACATATTTCTTCTCCTTATTGTAGATAATAGAGAAAATGAGCCCAGTAACTTCTGATTAAACTCTTTTTGTCTCTCATCTTAAAGTCTTGTGAAATAGTACTAATACTAAGAAACTGATTCAAATGCATGCTGAAGTTTGCAAATCACTGAGCTAACTCATTCAGAGCTTAAGGCAGCACTCTTTGTTTTATACATAAGGAAACTGAGGCCCAGAGAGGGGTTAAGTAACCATTGTAAATGGCATAGCTGAACTTAAACCCAGGTAGTCTGGCTCCAAAGTTCTTATCTTACAAAATGATCTGTACTTTAGATAACAAGCACCCAGCCAAGAGAAGTGCCAAGGTTGGTCTGAGTATGCTGACAACTAGGTTTTTGTGTGTAAGAAACCAAAAAAGAGGAAATATAATATTTTTTATAATAAAACATGGCAATTTATTACTTGTAAATAATATTTACATACATAGTAAACTTTTATACAACTTGGGGAAAGATTTAAAGAAGGATAAGCACATTTGATACAACTTGGCACTGTCCCTAGCACATTCCAGCTGTAAACAATCACACCTTAATCTGACCTGATTCTGTCTGCCAGCACCAGGTAGAACCTCATCCTGAAATCTTTCTCTCTTAGCATCAGATCAACTCACTTCAAACCCAAAGCTTTAACTTTAGATTGAGAACCCACAGAAGTTATGACATCAGTGTGCTTGTTGGTACCTTCAGCTATTTTTATATGTTTGTTTTTAATTTCTCTGGCAAGACCTAACCTGAGCCACCTGCATAGTTGTTCTCTAATTCTGGTTGTATTTGTATTCTGAGTTCTAGCTCCCAACTGCTTTTAAAGGCATAGAGTGGTAATAGCAATAATATTAAATAAGAGAATGGCCATGGCTGTGCTTTGTTGCTATCTCTGCCTATGGCTATACATGAAAGCTCCAGTGGGTAGAGACTGGTATACTATGTTCATTGATGCATGCCCAGCACATTGATGATGTGTTGCCAAGCACACGTCAGGTGCTCAATAAACATTACTTGTTTGAATTAATGAATAAATGAGCAAATGGTTTTCCATTCAGATTTCTCAGTGGGATCCCTTATATCTCTCCTAGTTGATAATCGACATGAACCACAGTTGATTAATAAACAGGCAAACTCTGCAGACATCCTGCTATTTAATAACTTCATTCTAGTTCTAAAATCTAAATTCTAGTTCTAAAATCACCTAGTATAATAGTTTGTTTATATAATATTAGGTTATTACCTGCTTAAGCATCTTAGTTTATACTCTTAGTCATTTCCAAATCCCTGCATAAAAATAAACTTTTTTATTTAAAAAAACACATGCAAAAAAACACAACAAAGGCTAACAATACAGGCTCTGATATTAGCTAGATAGACTTGCCTTAAGCCCTCATAGAACAATTAACTAGTTCTAAGACAAGAGCAAAGTAACATCTTTGAGTTTCACTTTCCTCATCTGCAAAGTGAGGCTATAAATAATTGCCCATAGGCTGATAGAAACAGCATATTAATATTGATAACTTAGCCATAATCCATAACTAATAAGTTAACTGAGGTAGAATTCAAAGTTAGCTCCCCTGACTCCATTTTAACCGTTTTAGGATGCTAATACCCTATGGAATCATCTAGGAAGGCACCAAGGAAGAGTATTCCTGAGGCAAGAAGGGCGAATAGGAGTTTATCAGAGAAATTAAATCAAGAAAGAGCCTTCTGGCCTAAGTCGGCTGTGTGCACGGCTGGCCAGGATTAAGGGTATAAACTTGTCTTCATTAGCAATATCTCTTAGCAGCTCAGACAACTTCCATGGACAAGTTCATAATAAAAAGTCACATAGAATGTGTAAGATTAAGGGATGCAAAGTAAAGATGCAATTATGCTAACATAAAATGAGTATTTGTAATTAACACTCTTTATTAGTTGGACATAAAAAAGAACTTTAACAAAAAAATTGGAATATCTGCTTCTCCAACAGGTTTGGAGTATGCCTACTGGGGAGGAAGGAAGCAGTTGGAAGGAGACGCCGTAACTGTAGTGTGATAATAGCAAAGTAGGAAAGAAATCTGCTCTTGGACACATGAGTTGGAAAAGCTTTGAAGGGAGAACTAAACTCACATCCCTCTTTCACAGTACTGACACTGCAGGGCACAGAGTCTGAAATGTTTTCTTTTAAGAATGATTATTAAATTAAAAAAATTACCGAACTGAATTAGGTTAAGCGTATTTACGGAAGTACAAATCAAGCTATGCTTTAAGCTTAGAACGATGAGAAAACTCAAATAACAGGAGCCTAATTTCAAATCCACTGCAGTTCCCGTATTTATGTGCTACATCAGTGACGGTATTATTCTTCCAATGCCGTGTGAAAGGGCTCAGGAAAAAGGGAATGTAGACTATGCACGTGGTTTGTTATCTTTCCTCTATTACTTTTTTTTCTTTTCTTTCAGTTCCGCCTTTTATCCAACCTTTTGAGTTTCCAAGATTCTCTATTGGGCAGCGGGTCTTCATCCCGTGTGTTGTGGTCTCAGGGGACCTGCCCATCACCATCACCTGGCAGAAGGATGGCCGGCCGATCCCTGGGAGCCTTGGGGTGACCATCGACAACATTGACTTCACAAGCTCCTTGAGGATTTCCAACCTCTCCCTGGTGCACAATGGGAATTACACCTGCATAGCCCGGAACGAGGCGGCGGCTGTGGAGCACCAAAGCCAGCTGATCGTGAGAGGTGAGCAGAGAAAGGCGCCCCTCACGGCGCAGAGGGGGTTGAACTCGACAGAGAAGTTCACTCTTCTCCCGCTAAAAAATACAACTGTAGAAACCAACCACGAATTCCCCTGAACTCCAAGACAAGGTTTTATTTATCTAAAATATGATAGTTCAAGTCATTAGCAGCTAAAAAATGTGTGAATGAAACGTGGGAGCCCCAGGATTGAATTCATAAAATAGGACTTACGTATGCTTACCCAGTGGTCATTGAGAACCAAAGTATGTATATAGCACTTTGTAGAATACCTCTCACCATTTAGATGAGGGCTTTTAAAAATAAAATATTTGTCAAAGCCATATATCACTGTTTTTCTAAAGAGCTATCATATAGTAGCTTTTTATAGTTTCGTTTTCATTTTAGAAATATGATTTTCTTTGCTCATCTCTTCCATTTAGCATCAAATCTATCATTATTTTGATAGGGAAGCTGTTGCGACATTTTTTAAACTAAGCAGAGTGTGGTATTATTTATAAAAAAATTTAAAATAGAGTAGTCTAACTTATAGAAAACATTGGCAGTGGTCTCATACATCTAAAAGGGTAAGTTCTAGTCTTACTTCAAACCGTTGTTCAAGTCACCAAATTCCCATTAAGGTTCACACTCTTCCCCCGTGGAATAAGGAGCTAGTGTTCTCTGAAGTCTGTCAAACATGGATATTCTGTGGCTTCATGATTCCCCAAGAGTAGCACGCATTTATCTACCAGTACAGTGGTCAGCCACATTGCAAAAGTAACTGTATGAAATTAAAGAGTTAGTTAAATTAATGTTGATTATTTGCATTTAAAATTCCCAAACTTTGTTGTCTGAGAGTTGTCGTTAGGAGGGGGATGTTTCCGCCATCTCCAGGATAATCGACAGATCTGTGCAGACTCTTTCTCAAGTGCTAGGTTCCCAGTCCTTCCTCAGTCCCTAGTCCTTGTTCCCTTGTCACCTCTCTTTCCTTTCTGGCTGAAAAGGAATTCATTTTCTATCTACTTGCCACAAAAAGAACACGATACTGACTTAGCAGTCATATAAAGAAACCGACACTGTATTTCTGAAAAAAAATAAATTCCCCCAGTGAATGAGTAAGAAAAAATATCTTTGGTCAGACACAAACTAAAGATACTCATGACATTTTTCTCTTTCTACCTTGCACTTTTGAATATAAGAGTTGGGATACTTGATTTTTTTCCCAATTTTCTGAAGATACATAAAAGTGGGAGATGATCTATTATCTGTCTCCCAAGTGTTTTCTTATAAGCAGAACTGACTCTTGCTGTGGTTTGTGAAGGGCAAAATATACATCAGCCTGTCTTCTATATAATCTGCTCTGAAGGAACCAGGTCAGGGAACAGAAACGTTAGATAAAAATGCACATGGCTGCTCTTTGTGTCACTTGTCCTTGCAGGAAAGACAACCAGACTTTCTGACTAAGGCAAAGGTCAAATGAACTGAAATTGAGCCCAGATAGTCAGGATAATGTAGCTGATCACAATATGATTAACGGCTCCATGCGATTGTTCTTCAAATATATTAAATAAGCTTCTGTGAAATTAACATTAAGCCACCAGGTAGGCGGTATAGCCCTGAGGAAGGAGATGTGCCTCACAAACAGATCAGCACGACTGAGCATTAGGTAAGGCAAGGTGTTCTCAATCTGAGCTACACTGTGGAGTCTCCTGGGAGATTTAAGAAAATATTGATGTGCAGTTTTGGTCGCAACCCAGACAAAACAAATCATGATCTTTTGGAGTAGATCCATCTTCCAGATTCCTGGGGAATTCCTCCTTTTTTTCTTTTTAAATAAAAAATCACTGGTTAGTGGTTCTCAAACTTTGTTGCACATTCGAATTGTATGTGGAACTTTAAAAATGGCCTGATGTGCAGGCTATAGCCCCTACCAATTAAATAACCATCTTTGGAGGTGGGACCCAGGGATCGATTACTTGTAAAATCAAAATTGGAACTAACCAATGAGCACACATGTGCACGGAGGGAAATAAAACTCAGTCGAAATCAACCAGGGGAGAGCAGGGAGGAGGGGTGAGGAAAAAACCTGCTTAACGGGTACTATGAACAGTATTTGGGGTGACAAGCACCCCTATAGCTGGGACTGAAGCATTACAAAAGTGATCCATGTAACCTAAAGCATTTTTACCCCCTTAATATTTTGAAATTTAAAAAAATCAATAGAACTCACAATATTGACAAAATAAAGTAGAAAATCCATAGAAATGAATAAAATAAGTAAAAAGAATTTGCCAGAATTCACCATCCATTCTTGATTTAAAAAAATTCTCACAAACAAGCAGTAACAGTCAACAGCCTCAATATATAATAATAAAAGGCACCTATGACAAATATTATAGTATATCATGCTCTCTACCCTTGTGATCGGGAATGAGACAGGCACGCCTGCTCTTTAACACTTCTGCTCAGAACTGTTCTAGAGGTCATAGACTTTGCACTTAGGCAAGAAAGATAAATATAAGACATTACATTTGCAAAGGAAGGCACAAATATGCCTACATTTGCAGATGTATATTATAACTACTAAGCAAATGTAGCAACTTCACGGGACAGAGCCAATCTACAGAAATTAATTGTATTTCCATATGCTAGTAAACACAATTGAAGAATGAAAATATACTCTTCCAAATATCAAATATTTAGGGATACATTTAGCATAATGTACACTGAAAACTAAAAAATATTGCTGAGAAATTAAACTATCCTAACCAAAAGCCTAGCAAGCTTTGTTATAGAAATTTGAAAGCTTTTCTAAAGTGTGTATGGAAATGAAAGTGACCTAGAATAACAAAAGCAATTTTTAAAGAAAGAACAAACTTGCAGGACTTAAACTATCTAACTAAAATTGGACTAAAATTTCAAACTAGACCAGTTCTGTGGCTCATATTATATAGATTCATTCCATAATAGGTCATAATTCTGATTTCAGAAAATCAGTCACCTTTAAATAACTTCTAACCTATGTCAAAGCAACTTTCCTAGGGCCTACTTTTCTTTTAATTTCAGTTGATAAAATAATGACTAAAATGAATTAATTAGATAAGAATTAATGAATTATATAATGAATTAATTAGATAAGAACTACAAGATACACTTCATTCTCTAATGATGTATTTGCTATTTTTAAGTCTTTATCTGCAGCAATCTTTACTTTGTTTTCACAAAAACTTTCCAGTGATGAATTTAAATTTTTTTCTGTACTTGTTAGTGAAAGAAAAAAATGCTTAATTGTACCTCATTAAAATATCAATGGGTAGTTACAAATATATATTTTTAATACCTGCTCTCAAATGACTACATTTCTCCTTCCTTTATTCCTTCATCTTTCTCTCATTCCATCCTTAAGCAACGGTGTACTCAGCACATGTTCATGATGCCAGGCCCTGGGATAGTCCCTGGGATGATGAAAGTTCATTTTCTCTCATCTAGAGCCCCAGTCAGTGGGAGAGAAGCAGGTGACAGATCATGTGGTGGTGTGACAAGCTGTAGGGCACCATGAAAGACGAAAGAGAGTTACCTAATAGGGGATACATGAGGCAGATTCCTGGAGGGTTGGAGGGACCTCAGAGAATTAGGAAATACAGCAACTAGGTAAGAAGAGAGAAAGACAGACAACATGTTCCTGGAACAACTCTTACCTGCAATGGGAGGGAAGCTGCAGAGAACACAGTTATGTAACTGTGTAGGGAACGGTTTGGCTGGGGAGGAAAACGCAGAAAGATGAGACTACAGAACTAATTCTACTTCACATCTCGAAGGTTTTGTGTCCTAAGAAAGAGGTCTAAAGGCCGTGGGAATCCATCAGGGGATTTAAAACAGAGAAATCGCGTGGTCAGTGTCAGGGTGAGTCGTGTATCGGAATACAGGGAGAGTAGGAGCACAAAACCCAGAGTGGAGGCCTCTGCAACCCGTCTGAGAAGTGATGACAGTCGGAGCACAGGTGGTGATTAGGATGACAAGGAGGGCACCCGTTTGGAGGATTCTTTGCAGGGTGTGATGACCACTTGCGGTAGGGAAGTGCGTGAGACGGCTTGATGGCGAATGTCCTCCCCAAGAGAGTAGCCGCCATGGACCGTGAGGGAGATTTGAGGAGGCGCTTTCTCCAGACTCTGGGAAATCTTCCTGGTGGCCCATTTTCCCTCTATCCTTAGTACATAACAATTGGGTCAAGGAATTTTCTCCCTAGGTGGTTAATTTCTGCTGTGTGCGACAATTCCCTTTCCCTGTGATAGCTGGAGATCAGGGCGCTGCTTTCAGAATTCCAGTTTTTGAGGAGAATGACCAAGTTGTTGACTTTTATCACTACTTAAGATATATCATACACTGAATCAGCTAAATTAATCTTTTAGGTGAAATGAAGACTCACTGTTTATCATTACTGTTTAGAATAAAGAGCATTCCACACTGCAAACTGTGGACTTACCAGTTAGCTTTGGAACACAATCTGTCATTTGGTTGATGAAGGCTGCACAGACATAGTTGAGGAAACAAAACCCACATGAAAACAGCAAGCAGCGTTAGTCAATAACTGTGTGAGCTTTCATTTTAATCTTTAACTGGAATTGGGAAATGCTTCTCTCTTAGATACTTTGAAGTTTTTGCCTTGAGATGTATCTTGGGAAAATTAGAAATAGAATGAGGAGTTTGGAGACCTTGAGATTGCCTTGTCACAGCGAGGGTGCTTTGTAAGTCTCAAAGTGACAGCCTATTAACAACAAGAGCAAAATGAGCTCAGGTAAGGGAGAGATCACGGTTATTTGATATGTTCGAAGGAGGCTTTGTGGAAGGAGTGAGCTCCCTCAGCCTTGATATGTAAATAGCATTTAGGAAGAAAAAGAAGATACAAAAACAGCACTGGAACTTTCAGTAAGAGGACCAAGGTCCACATTTCTGCTTGTTCATTTTCTATATATATGACTTGGGAAACATGAGTGAATTTCTCTCAGTCTCAGTTTCCTTCCTATGAAATGGGAATGGTCAGACCTACCTCCTGGAGTTTCAGAGAGTTTAATTATTGGTGACAATTGTTATGGCCTTAGTGCTGGTGACAGAGTTCTTCAATTACTCTCCATTTAATGCATCATTAAAAGAAGCACAGACATGCTTGGGTGTATTTTCCGGGCTCAGTGAGGAATAAACAGCACTAGCTGAGACGTCGAGGCTGTGCCGTGGTCAGAGTTAGCCCATCTGCTTGTTGCCACGAACAGGTACTTGCTATTAATAGACGTGGGAAGATGGAGAACCACAAATGTCCTGGAATCTGTTGCCTTAGTGAAGAAGACAGTCTGGCAGCAGTCAGTGGCTGTGGCCCCACAGATCAGAGAGCCAGGGAGGCCCACTCATCTGCAAGGCTGGCCCTGCACCCCTTCCTACTCCCCCTTCACAGTCTCCCTCCTTTCATCCCTGTCATGGTTTGGACACTTATCAGCTGCGTGACCTTGGACAAATGCCGTAGCCTCTCTTTACCTCAGTTTTCTTATTTACAAAATGCAATAATACCTAACATGGGCTTTTGCAGGGCTAAATAAAACAAGCAACATGTTTATCACGGAGCCTAGCACATAATCAGCACTCAGTGGGTGGCATCTCCACCCTTTGCTCCCTCTGTCTCTTCCATCCTTCCACACACAACTACGTGACTTTGGAATGTGATGGAGGGACATCAGACATCAGAGGCCATGGGTGATCCAAGTGAGAAGCAATTAATTAAAAGTGGCCTTGGGGATAGTCAGATAGGCAAATATAAAGGATAATATATTTTTGAAGAAACTATATCAGTTGATAAATTGCACGTCAGAGATGCAGGCAATACCTAAGGAATTTAAGCTGAGATGCAGAATAAATAAATGGGTATAATAGAAATGGAATTGGGGACCCGATTCTTAGCTATTCTTTATATCAGAGTGTTCCAACCTTAGGCCATTGTAAATCTTAGCTTGTTATTTGATATCCTGAGTCACTGGGAAGATTTATGAAGACTTAATATAAAATAAATTAGCTGTTACCATAAGGCAAACGTTAACAAGAAAAATCAAAACAAAAACAAAAAAGCAAAAATCCCTAGCTCTCATGTCTGTGGCCATAGCTGACACTGACAGTGGACCAGTGATCTCTGTGATATATCATGCCCAGTGGGCGACCTTGGCATTAATGAAGCCACTTTGGGGAAAAGTACTAGATGCAATGACAGAACACACCTGCCCCTGGTTCTTGTTACTCACCACTGCCAGGAAAGCTGCTAAGGCAGTGGTTCCTACCTGTGACACCAGAGGAGGTCCATTTCCTCACACTTCTTTAAATCTTATGATGAATCTATTGTTTCTGGTTTTTACTGACAAGCTGCTACCTAGAGAAACAAACACACTAGCAAAAAGACCTGTGATTGATCGTCTGTTGACATGAAAAACAAAAATTGTACAAGGCCACCATCTTATTGCTGTTTATTGATCCAATTTTGACATCATATCCATGCCATCATTTTATGCCATTTATTCGTTTATTCATTCTTTCTTCCAACAGATATTTATTAAACATCTGTTTTATAACAGATGTTGTTCTGGATTCTGGGGATACCACGGTGGTCAAAACAGAGAGACCACTTCTCTCCCCCAGAGAGCTAAAGTTCTAGTGACGGAAAGAGGTAACAGACAAACAAGCAAACAATGTCAGGTGTCTACAAGTACTAAACAAAATAAACAGTAAACCTTGGCAAGAGGCGTGAGAGAGATAAAGATAGAAGTAGTGTTTTAGGTAGGATGGGCTGGGTGAGGCATCCTGGAGAGATTTCTGAGCAGAGACTTGAGTGAAGTGAGGGAGTGAGTCACAGTGATCTGTAGGAAGCAAGTTCCAGGTGGAAAGACCAACGAGTATGAAGACTCTGAGTCAGGAGTGAGTTTTGTGTGTTCAAAGAGCAGAAAGAAGACCAATTTCCCCTTGTCCGGTGAGAGAGGACAGAAAGTATAAGGGAGGGCATGGGCCAGGACATCTATTCTCAGAGTGATGGGAACCCACTCAATTTTGGTTTCCAGTGTCATAAATTAAATCTTTCCTAGACTTGGACCAGTTACCATCTCAGCTAAATGCCATCCACCACCATCAAATAGCTTTCAGATATTTTATCTTCAATAAAACTGAATCCCCATCCATGCTTACAGTTAGAGAAACCTACATTCATTCTTTGGAAATACATGGCAACTTAGAAGCCATGAATTCCCAATATAGAACACTGAACTACATCTAAGACTAGAAAAATACCTGTTTTATTATAAACATAACATCAAAAATAATCCCCCCCCAATAAACAGATCAAGCCAAAGATCACTGTACTTTAAACTAATCCTCACTTCTGGCCACATCAAGAGCAAACTCCCTCTAAGGAACCCTTTTGAAATTTCAGATACTGTCAGCCCATGTGGATCCCATGACAGGATTCTGGTATTTTAGAATATACGTCAAATTACTATTTTTGGAGAGACAGAAGTGGTGGATAATGTGCGTGTAATTACGATTCAGGGAAATGTAGGCAAGAATAGCCTACGTTGCCGCTTGGGGACATGACATAATTATTCTGTTGAACCTATTCCTTCATCTCTTTAATCACCCCTCATCCCCACTGGAGAAATCGCACTGTTGGAAAATCAGCGATATTGGCAAGCACGCTCACTGCAGTATAGCAATTGATATGTTATACAAATTAAAAAATCAAAATATTATTGTTAAAAAAGGAAACCAGCAACTTTGGGAGATTATACACCCAAACAATACAGAGTATGCAGGATCTTCAGGGCCTGTCATGACTTTTGCTCCAAACTGCAGTAATCCCGCGGGCTCCACATGCACCCATCTTGGGTTCTGTGTCTCATTGTCCAGAATCTTCCTACGGGACTCTCTTCGCTCTCCTTCAATGACACTTCTGTTGAGTCCATCCTACTCAAAGATCTTGGGCTTTGGGGTCCCCCTGCTCTGAGTTATTAACTTGGCCATGCTCCATTTCCTAATGTAAATCTGAAATGATAGTATCTAGTCAATCATTTGTCCATTTGACAAGTAGTTTCAGGGTGCTCCCTGTGCTCCAGCCCTGTGCTGCTTGCTGGGGACACAATGGTCTATGAGAAAGCGGTGTTTCTCACAGGGTGTACAGCCTGATCTGGGAGACAGGCAGTTCAACAAACAATACCAAACAAGCATGATAAAGGCTGTGATAGAGAAATTAAGGGTTTGGAGAAGCACTGAATCTCAACCATAGCATCAGGAAAGGTATCCCAGCCTAAGTGAGCTGTGGGATGAGATGCAAAGTTTAGTAAGTGGGAATTGGTAAAACAAAAAGATGCAGAAGCATGTGTGACAATCCAGCAGCAAGAATAGTCTTGTGACAGGAGAACAGACAGGGTTTTAGAATGGCTGGAGCAAGCCTGCAAGAGGGGAATGTCAAGAAGTGAAACAGGAGACCAAGGACTAATGCAATGAAGAGTCTTGCAAATATTGTAAGAGTCTGGACTGTAGCAAGGGGCTATGGAAATGAATGCATGATGATTTTAAGCAGGGAAGTCACATCATCTGATTGTGTCTTAGAAGGATCCTTTGGGCCACTGCGTGCAGAATGGATTCAAGTGGGACAGTTGATGGCAGGTAGACCAGTTACAAGGCTGTTCAAAAAATCCAGGTGAAAGACAATATTGGCCTTGTCTTAGATTGAGTTGCCTTGAAAGCAGAGTGTGAGGTACAAATTGTCTGAGGATGTTTTCTTTGGGATGTAATTCCTGGGTCCCAGAGTAAGACAGTGGGAAATAATGAGATCAGAAAGGGAGAAAAAAATCAATAAAAGCTGTTTTAATGAGTGAGCTGCTGCTCTGGGCTACTGGAGCTCTTTCCTACGGGGAACCCTCTGCGGAGTGAGTCGAGCAGTGGCTCTGGAAGTGCGTCTCTGCGTCAGCCTTCGCAGCGTCACCTGGGAGCTCATTAGAAACACAGGATCTTGGATCCCACCACGGACCTACTGAATCAGAATTTCTGGGGACAGGGTTCAGCAATGTGTATTTTAATCAGCGCTTCAGGCAATTCTGATGCCCTCTAATGTTTGAGAAGCACAGCAGAGAACATGCCTCCGAATTGTCCCACTGGGTTGGAGGATAGGGAGACAGAACACTTATGCCCTGACTTCTGTCACTCACTGACAGACAGTTGTTTTCCGCACATCAGGGCTGCCCCAGTGGAGGCGGGTAAAGGGTCATGACTTCAGAGAAGGGCTGGGACAGTGAAGACAGAGACTCCTGCCCTCAGGGCAGTATCCTGATGAAGTGCGTGGAGCTGTCCGTTCCAGTGGTGCTGAAACCAGATGGACAGAGGGGATGTGGCCCTTCCCCACACGTCCAGACCCTTGTGACTAGGGAGTGGTAGTGGAGATGAAGCAAACTTGAAAATGTGTGATACATTTTCAAGGAATAATCAGTACCTGATACTGTAATCCAGCCTGGGTAACAGAGCAAGACGCTATCAAGAAAGAAGAGAAGAGAAGAGAAGAGAAGAGAAGAGAAGAGAAGAGAAGAGAAGAGAAGAGAAGAGGGGAGGGAAGGGAAGGGAAGAAAAAAAGAAGAAACCTAATACAATCTCCACAAACTCTCTCAGATCCACTGCTCAGAATTCTTATTGTAACTATTGTAACTCACAAGTTTGCTTTCATGAAAGGGCCCTACGTATTTGCTGGTACATGATAAGAAACCACTTAGGTACTGAATATTTAAATTCATGACTTTCTTCTATCAATGTTTAAAGGAGATGTATATGATTTGTCTTATTCATGCACTTAGCAATATATAGAATTTTCCTCAAGATTATCTCAAGTTGCATAACATGTGAAGTTAAGGTCAAATATCTGAGTTATTAATTAGTTTCTTTGCCATAAAAATTAATAGTATCACCTATTTCTGAAGCTTCTTTCTTAGGTTTTCTTGCGAATGTGGATCAGTGTGGGTGTGTGAAGGGAGAATACCAGTCTGAGAGCATAGGGAATCCACTGGCTACTCCTACCAGTTTCTGAAACAATTTTCAGTAATAATATAGTATAATTATTCTACTAATTTAAGGGCCATTTTCATCTGTAATTAGCTTATATTTACACTATGTTAATGATTATTTCCCATATAAACCTCTTTGATCAATTTTCAAGTAACATTGCTTTGGATTAGAACCAAATTGAGGGGAGGGGGTCATGGATCAATTATAATTTGACATTCTTCCAGAGGAAATGCAAGAATTTGGCCACTCTATCCATTTGACAAGGGATTTCTTGCTTTTAGCAGAATTTGAGCCAAATGGAATATAGAATGTGGACGACTGCAGATTTGCCTTCCACCCTGGGGAGAACGATTTTTGTATGATGTCTTAAACTTTGCAATCTACCCTGAAAATTGATTGATCATTTTACTAGAAAATTTTACTCTATATAATCTCTAGTATTCTTTTTTTTTTTTTTTTTTGAGACAGAGTCTCACTCTTTTGCCACAACTAGCGTGAGTGCCGTGGCATCAGCCTAGCGCACAACAACCTCAAACACCTGGGCTCAAGTGATCCTCCAACCTCAGCCTCCCGAGTAGCTGGGACTGCAGGCACACACCACCAAACTCAGCTAATTTATTTTATTTTTTGTGGAGACAGGTCTTACTATGCTGCCCAGGCTGTTGCCTGG
>CAUYSK010019508.1:0-14406 GCA_963575035.1 Avahi laniger | reverse complement strand
TGGGATCCACTGACACTGTCCCATTCGCAGTCTGGGGAAATATCTCCTCTGTCTCTTCCTGTGCTCCAGAGTTCTGCCCTATATAGTTCCCCTTCCTGCCTCCCACAGAACAATCTCTTCAATACCTTAGGCTTTTTTTTTTGAGACAAAGTCTCACTGTGTTGCCCAGGCTAGAGTGCCGTGGCGTCAGCCTAGCTCACAGCAACCTCAAACTCCTGGGCTCAAGCGATCCTCCTGCCTCAGCCTCCCTAGTAGCTGGGACTACAGACATGCGCCACCATGCCCGGCTAGTTTTTTCTATATATTTTTAGTTGTCCAATTAATTTCTTTCTAATTTTAGTAGAGACGGGGTCTCGCTCTTGCTCAGGCTGGTCTTGACCTCCTGAGCTCAAGCAATCCTCCCACCTCGGCCTCCCAGAGAGCTAGGATTACAGGCGTGAGCCACTGCGCCCGGCCTACCTTAGGCTTTAAGAAAGCAAAACTCTGAATGAAGATTTTCTCTAGCAAATTCTATTTTCCACCTCTCCTAGGACAATGGGCACCAGAGCTAGGAATCCAAAAAGGAAAAAAAAAAAAAATAGGGAAACATAAATCCGTATCTCAGTAAATTCCCCTGCATGTTCGTGACTTCAGCGTCTGTTACCAGTGCCTGGTCCTGAATATAGAAGCTCTATGAAGACTGGACGGAGGAAGAGAGAGCAGAGGTTGAGAGGAGGACGCTCGTCCTGGGAAAGAGGAATAACAAGTCATTTCACGAGTTCCCCAGGTGAAGCCACGATGAAACAGGCTGCTCCAAACTTTCGTTCCCTTTGTACACCGAAACATACCCACCACCTTGCTAAGGAGCGCGTTCAAACCATGTCCTGCTGCCTACCTGCAGCGTGCCCTCGGACCTGTCATTAAACCTTCCTAAGCCTGAGTATCCTGAAACATGATAACGATACCTACCTCATTAATTCATTGTAAGGTTTAAATGAAGACAGTGTCATGAGGGGTATTTAACACAGTGCCTGACACCAAGAAAGCCCTTACCATCCCCAGCAAGTGTGTCGGGGAGGAAAAGGAGCCTAGAGGCAGATACAGTGGCTTAATGTGTGTTGGCACTTGTATGTGTGTGTCTTTCATTTGAGTCTGAAGTATGCTAGGTGCTCAGTAAATATGATTTGAATGAATTATAATTATGCACGTACATTTTTCAAAACAAGGAATTTTAATTATTAACATACTACACTCCCTGCTATCTCCAAACAACATAGGGGCAGGTGCACTCCAACAATGGCGGGGAGATGACTCTATATGAAAGAATATAGAGTTTTTTATTTCTATTTTGCATATCCTATTTTTCTATTTTCCTTATGTGAATCCTTCATAGGATTTCTAACACTCCTGCATTTCCCACCCCAGTCTCCTAACCACAGTCTGGAGAATCAAGCTGATTACTATTCTTCCTTTATTTGTCACATATTAAAAGAATACGGTGAAAAACAATCCGTGCTGTGGACGGTAGGATTAGTCATCTTATTACTGGCTCAGGTGTTAGCTCAGGTAAGGCTCTTAATCCGGGACCTCTGCGCTGGAATAGGGCAGCCAGCTGGACCTCAGCTCCTTCCCATTCTATTAATGCTATAATATGCTGTTTGTTGACCGCCCTCATAAGGGAGGCGCAGCTGTGGCGGCCACAAAAGGATATTTCAGTTTTTGTCACTAGAGGGCGCTGCAGCCCAGGATCTGAGATGAAGCTGGCGCTACCGTCGCTACGACGAGGCTGCGGTGCAACATTTTGTCACATCGCTTTGTGTTTCGCTGCATTGTACTATAATGTGTTGCATTCCATTAAATTGTGTCATAGTATATACATTGATATGGGATTTGATTACTTAGAGAAACACTATTTGCTATTTTATTTTTAAATGAATGCCCATAATTATCATTTTCTTAATTAACAACGGCTGGGATTGAGCACAGCAAAGCCTAACCCACCTCGAAAATTCCTCAGATTCATTTGCGAAGAGGCAGCGTGTTATATTCGAAAGGGCATGGATGATGCTCTTCGGGGCCTAGAGTATTACTTGCACACAGTAGGCACTCAAGAACACATTTGGAAGAATCAGACAGGATTCTATTTTACATATGCTAGTATCTGGGTGAACTGGGGCAAAATGTAATAGCAGAATTCTCGAAGTCAGTCCTTTGATTACCCACAGTGGAGCCACCTGGGTGTTTATTTAGAATGCTCTTTCTTAATCTGGCCTAATAAATCAGGACTGCTGTGAGGGGCTGGTGGTTTAGCGGGGAATCTGGATTTTTTAGTAAGCATCCCAGGTGTGTGTGGAAGTTTCGGAACTGTTGGCTCAACCCACGCCCTTTCTTCATCTGAAGAATTAATTAATTAACTCCAGCAGTTCCTCGGTACAAGTGCTTCTGCGACATCATCACCTCCTGTCAGGGAGAGGCAATAGCGGTCCTCATGGCAGAAGCAAAGCTCACTAGGAAGGGTGAGACCTAAACTGACTCCCATCCATCAGGAGGGGCCCCAGCCGGCACCAGGCACAGGGTCTGGCCGTGAGGATGCAGGACCGGTTTGTACCCAGCCATGGAAAAGAGAGAAGCAGCCAACAGTGGTCAATACCCTATTCCAGAATCTAGTCCCAGAACCAACGGCATCGGCATCTCCTGGGAACTTGTCAGCAATGCAAGTTCTCGAGTTTCACTGTGGACGTACTGAATCAGACTCTGGGACTGGGGCCCCACAGCCTGTGTTTTAACAAGTTCTTGGGTGATACTGATGCACACTGAAGTTTGAGAACCAGGACTCTGTTCTGCGTGTAATCCCCCAGGGTCCCTGAACCCGGAGAACTTGAAGTCACGTGTCCTGATTTCCCTGAGTTCCCTGTGAGCTTGCAGTCGAGCGTTGGCCATCGAGCCTCTCCTTCATGAATCAAACAGGGTCTTTAGCCAGAAACCCCTCTTGAAAAGTCACAGACACCATTAAATAATTACCTACAATACTTTTATAGACACAGATGCTTATGTATTTGGACAGTGCCACTTTGAAGCAGAAAGATATCATCACCATTTTTGCTCATGGCTTTCAGGCAACGGAACAATGTCAAAAGAGCTCGGCTTTATCAAGTTTCGGGATAAATAGTCCTTTCAGAATTCTCTATCAGAGCACATTTTCTCTCTTAGGCTAAAATTGCCCCTTGAATATAATATTGGCCTAAAATAATTTATATGCATGACTAGGAATAGTACTCAATTTTATGTTTTGGGGCCTTAAGGGCTTTACTGTATGTTTGGTAAATTGCAAAATTAGTCATCAGCAAAAAGCACTTCCTTCTTTATTAGAAGGCCCGGGGCCCTTTCTCTGGAGTCCTTTAAAAGGAACTAGACGGTGAGACTACCTGATTCTGCGATTCAACTCAATTCTACCGATACAGCTGGAAAAGACTTTTCTGCCGTATCTTCCTTGTTCGGAACTTTGCTTGCAGGAACACGTTGCGAGGTTGGAACCTCTGCCTGCAGGATAGAAAATGACAGATTGGAGGAACGGAATGTCACATTTCAAAACATGTCTGGGGAAAAAAATGAGAACGTGGAGTTTCTTCGACTTCTTCCCTCCTTCCTTTTCACCATGACTTTTCAGCCTACCTTTTCTCACTGACAGGCTTCCACATAGTCCAAGACCAAAAACAAAAGCAAACAGCCCTTTTCCTCTCCTAAACTCTTCCCTCCCCGTAACTACAGGTCTGCTGGGCGTGGCAGAGACTGAGATGCGCTTGTCTCCAGTGGTCCATTTTAAAGAGTGAGCGAACCTAAAACGTTAAAGAGAAGGCAGGTCTGACATTATGTAGTTCAAGAAACTGTCTTCAGCTCTATCACTGAGCAACTACTCAGTGATAATTATAGCCACATTTAATGACTAGCCATTATCGGTGAGAGAGCACCATATCCTCTCACTGATCCATGAAATAATCCTGTGTGATATGCTCTCGAGAGCCAGTCCCTAAAATAGCCCTCAGTTTACACGCAAGGAAACTGAGCCTTCTGCATTCTCCCTGGCTGTCTTCACTCTTGTTACATCTGCTTTTTCTCAACCTTTCAATTTTCCCTGCTCCTTCCTGCCACAGATCCTTTTGCACATGCTATTCCTTCTGACTGTAATGCTCTTCCCCCACTCCCTTATTTATAATAAAGTTTAGAACTTATTCCAGTGTGAAATTATACAAATTGCGTCATTTTAAAATAATGTCTGTCCCACGTGATACTCTGAAGTCCACAAGAGCAGGTATTACAGGCGTCTTTTGCTCACTCTCATGGCATCAGAAATTAGCGCGATACCAGAGACATAGTAGGAGCTCAATAATATTGGCTGCAATCATTAATTTGCCCAAATTGGCAGAACTAAAGGTCAACATCAGTTCTGCCTGGGTCCAAAGCCGAACTCTTTCTATCGTGTCGTGCTGCCTCCAGCATATCCATGGTACGTTAGGAAAAGAAATGAACCTTAAATTAATAAGATATAAAGAAATGCCCAGATCACTAGAGACCCTTCTCTTTGGCTGGATCAAATAAGTAGCAATGTTGGAAACGTTCATGCCGCAAGTAACGGCAAGGTTAAGAGCTGAGAGCAGCCTCTGGTCAACAACAATAATAAATTTAACCTACAGTCGCAAGGAACTGAATGTTGCCAACAACCACACAAATGAGGAAGTGTCCCCTTCCCCAATTAAGCCTCCAGATGGAAACACAGCCCTGACTCATGTCTTGATTAAGTCCTCATGAGATTCTAGGAAAAAAAAAAATTAAATTGTGTATGGACCCCTGATCCACAAAACCGTAAGCTAATAAATGTGCATTGTTTTAAGTCTCAAAAAAAAAAAAAAAAAGAAAGAAAGAAATGCACAGAAAATAGAGCCTGGCAGATGACACCGCCACGGTTGCAAACGTCAGCCCTTAGGCTGAATGACATTGCAAGATCTTTCAGCTTTTGAACTTACAGAGACACCCTGTCCTGTCTACCTGTTTTCTGCCATAGGTCTCTCTCCACGTTTATCTAGAAATCTGTGGTTTTGGCTTTCACCTTTTTTCCTATTCTTTCCTCATCCCAAGCCTCATTTCAGTTGCTCTCAGTCTGTGTTTGTCAGTGAGATAGATAATAGATATATAGGGATTTGTGTATATGCTTTTGGAAATGATTAAAATGGATATTTGAGTCACAATGGAAAAACAAAAATCTTCAAACTTGGATTTTTTTTTCTAAACTATTTTTCTTTTGGCTCCATCCCTCAGTCATAACACATAACTTCAGTCCTGGAAGCGTAAGTCTTAGCAGCATCTTTACCCTCTCCTCCTCATCCCTCAGTAAGCAGCAGTAACCGTTGCCATTTATTGAGCATCTATTATGTGCAAGGCAGGCAGTGCTTCACTTGCATCTCTGTGTAATATTGTTCCCATCTGAGGTCTCTATCAGTGTCTTCATTTTACAGGTGAGGGAACTAGGGCTCCAAGAGGTTGAGTCACTGCCTAAGGTCACACATCCAGTGTGGAGCAGGACCAGAATCCAAATCACATCTATTCCCAATGTTCTTGTTCTTTCTGCCACACCGCAAAATAGCTAGGACACTTAAACTCAATTTAAAAGAAGTAAGAAGATTGAGTCAGCTCCAATGGCAGGGGCTACTTGAGCCATAGGAATCAGTAAGGGCAGATACCAAGCTACAATCACCTCTCTTCATTGCCTCATTCAATCAGACTTTCTCTCCTCTCCACTTGCTCCTACGTAGGGAAAACTAAAAGTGCCTGACTAAATACTCACCTGGAAAATGTCCAAGAAACTGGTTCTCTATTATTCGTCGGAGAAAGATAAAAAATAAATGTTATTTATTGGGTGCCAAGTACTTTACAAATGCTAACTCACTCACAGCAATGCATAGGCTATTACTTACATTTTGCAGGTGAAGGAAACTTGGGCAGGTTAAGAAATTAAATCTCAGGGTCTAGTTATGAGTTCTATTTTTTCCCTTTATAAACTCTCTCTGGGCATGCTGATTACTTCTAAATTTATTCCTCTAGTTCCCACCCTTCTCTTTGTTCCAATCAGCGATTCTCAATTATTTCAGTTTGTGGAGCTTTTTATACTCCTTGGAGTTATTAAGGACCCTAAAGAATTTTTGCTTATGTGGATTATATTTATTAATGTTTACCATGTTAGATTAAAACTAAGAATAGTTTTTAACATTTATGTATCAATTTATTTAAAAATAATAATAAACTCATTACACATTAATCTTATAACATATTTTGTGAAAAAACTATATTTTCCAAAACAAACAAAAAATGTACTGAAAAGAGGCCATTGTTTTGTGGTTTAGAAATCTCTTTAATATCTAGTTTAATGGAAATCATCTGAATTTTCCTATCTGATCCTGTATTCACTGTGTTATAATATTGAGGAAAATTGTAGTTGGAAAGATAAGGATTTTAATTGCTCTTCCTTTTTAAGATAATTGTGGATATTCTTGTTTGATATGACACCAAAACTCAAAAGTGGTAGTTTTTTAAAGGTTACTTGCAATATAGAATCTGAAACCACGTCAGTGAACTTTTCATGCTCTATTATAATCAGATCCACTGGTTTAGTTTGAACTTTGAATGGCTCTTTTACCCATGCGAGATTTTGTAACATTACATATTGGTCATTTGGAAGATACTGGTTTACTGAGTTATGCAGATCTTCCAAATATTGACACATTTCTTATACAACATCAAAAAAAATATCACATTTGTTAATATGACTGCTGATCTCATCAGAAGAGTCTTGAAATATTGGTAAAACTTTTCCGAATTCTTTTTTTCACTTGAAAACTCAATTATTATATGAGCAACATATTCTCTTAGTTGTTCCCTTTGAAGTAACAGGCTCACTTTGTTCACTTTTGAGAAAATATCAGTCACATCCACAAGTCTAGACAGCCGTAGTTTACCTGTCTATTTTTCTTTCAAATAAAATAACTTTCCATAAAAAGTAGCCAATTCAAATGGTAATTCAAACAATTCTCACAACTTCTGTTCCTTCAAGATAAGCATTATAGGGCGGCATGCAGCATAAATGTTTTATAAAATTAAAAAATATAATTTAAAATAGCATGAAAATATAAAATATAAAGGGATAAATCTGCCAAAAGTTGTACATGACTAGACACTGAAAACTATGAAATATTTTGGAGAGAAATTAAAGATGACTAAAATAAATACAGATATACACCATGTTCTTAGGTCAGAAGACTAAATATTGTTAACACTTCGATTCTCCCCAAATTGATCTATAATACTGACTCAAACCCAATCAATATATTAGCTAAATTACTTTGCAGAAATTGTCAAGCAATCCTAAAATTCATACACAAATGCAAAGGACCTACATATCCAAAACAACTTTGCAAAATAAGAATAATATTAGAGACCTAACATTACCTAACTCCAAAATTTATTATAAAATGATAGTAATCAAAGCGATGTGGTATTGAGATAATGATAGGCAAACATATCAAAGGAACAGAATAGATTTCCTGGATTTCACATATATGTGAACAACAAAAGTATGAAGGAAATTCAGTTGAGAAAGGAGAGTATGATAAATTTCATCCAGGCAATCTAGCTATGAAATTCTCTCCATTTTCACTGTCATCACCTGCAAAGACAAGAGGATGATTAGAAGATTGGTGGGAAATTTCTGGTACATAGTATTAGTGTGATAAATATTTAAGTTAAAAAAAAAGATCTTTAGCAGAACCCCCCAGCCATTACGAGAAAATAGGCAAGGTAAGAAAGAACGCTGTGCTAACTGTACAAATGCAGTTTCAGGACAAGCAAAACAGTCTCTCACGAGAAGGACCAGATCATCAGTCACCTGTGAGTAGGGGTTGAAGGTGACTACAAAAGGATATAAGGACAAATGCTGAGGTGACATATATATTCTTTATCTTGATTGCAGTGGTGATTACAGGGTGTGCATATTTGTTAGAACTCAAAACTGTGCACTTAAAATGGGTGAATTTTATCACATATAAATTATATACCTCAAAAAATTTATTTGAACAGAAAAAAATAGGTGATAGCGCATGAGAAATTTGGGAACTACCCGTCTAGACTTTTGGGACTGTTGGATCAACAAAAAATAAAAGCAGCAAAACCACAGAATATTCAATGCCAAAAACAAAGGCTAAGTGTGGACGTTAGAGAAAAAGAATACACAGCCTAAAGGAGAGTGATTCAGGAAGATTAATGTTTATTTCACATTGGTGCTTTATTCTAACTAGTAAGCAGACACTGCCCAGAAGATACACAACCCCGTTACTCAAGCGTTCTGTCAATAAGCTGTGATCTACGTGACGTAGCAAGAATTCAGCGCGGAAAAGATCCCTTAGTGCAAATGAGCCATGTTCCAGGAGCTGCATGTCATGGCTTTAACCAACACGAGTTCAACCACATCCTGTTTTCTGGAACTACGCAAACACCTCTGTTCACAATATATGACCTATGTACAGCTGGAGTTATTAAGGGTGGGAGAGAAAGCAGTTTTGGATCCTTCTAAAAAAAATAGTCAACAGTTCATAGCATTTTAAGTCTGCCATTATGCATGAGAAATTTTAAATGAAAAGCTAAAAACACAGAACAGAACAAGAAAACATACCACACACACTCTGTACCCTCAAGTATGACTACTGAGTTGCGTGTGTGCTATAAGCCCAGGATGGTTTGAAGAAACGAGGGATGATGGAAGTTGTCAACATTGTGTCCTTTATCATTAGGGCAAGAATGAAGGACCCAATACAGAACACACCACAAACAGTCTGCATTAATGAGAATGTGTTATTTGTTTAACACTTATGTATCCATGATTTCCTAGTAAAATCCTAATGTCATGTATTCTGTCCAGGAATCAGACCAAATATTCCAATTTTTTTGTTTGGAAATATCATCATTATAACAATGTAACATTAGAATATCCCTAAATAATGTTCAGGCTGTACCTTGACTTTCAGTATCATTCAACTGCTGGTGTTCAGGTTTAGGTTTATTCAAGTCCATTGACCTTTATTGCTTACAAGCTGTTGACACTTGGAATTAAACTGTTCATACAAGATATTATTATTGTTTATTTATTTTATTCATTCTATCTCAAAACTTTGAGACATCTTATATGATATTAAGAAGTGCGTGTGTGATTGTATGTGTATGTGTGTGTGTGCGTGTGTTGAAGGAGTAGGGATAGAGAAGCAGAATGAGGCACAAATCAAAAGTGGCTAGAACCACATGACTTACTAGAAGCCCCTTGCACTCATCCCCCACAACAAAGATAGCCAAAGCGATGAATACACAGCTATATTTTGTCAAAAATAACTGTAGGACACTGCTGGAGTACATCACAGGAGTAGCAGAAGTTCAGCAGAGCATAGAAACCCAGGATGGCCACGTAGGAAACGGAAGGAAACACTTTGCCTCTGCCACCCTATGCCCCAGTCAGGGTCAGCTTGGAACCATGGGGGACTTCTCCCTGCAGGGAAAAGGTAAGCAAGAGGAATCCAGCAGACCTCATCACCACCTTGGACCTCTGAAGTCCTCATAGGAGCTACGTGGATGGAATTCCTGACTCAAAAGACATAGGCTGGCTGAAAGGATGAATAAACATGACCCACGTGTCTGCTGTCTCCAGAAAACACATCTAACCCACAGGACTCACATAGACTCAAGGTGAAGAGATGGAAAAAAAAAAAAATCCACACAAACAGAAACCAAAAAAGAGCAGGTTGAGCCATTCAGATAAAATTGACTTTAAATCAACAGTGGTAAAGAAAGACAAAGATGGTCATTATATAACGGTAAAGGGAGCAATTCAAGAGGACATAACAATCCTAAACATATATGCGCCTAACACAGGAGCACCCAGATTCATAAAGCAAATCCTACTATATCTAAGCAAAGAGATGAACAGTAGCATCATAATTTCTGGAGACTTCAATACCTCCCTGACAGGGCTGGATAGATCATTAAAGCAGAAAATCAATTTTTAAAAAACTGGACTGGAATGGAACTCTAGAACAAATGGACCTGACATGCATTTACAAAACACTCTACCCAAGAACTACTGAATGTACATTCTTCTCATCAGCACATGGGACATTCTCCAAGACTGATCATATCTTAGGCTACTATAAACATTTGAGTGCAAGTATCTTTTTTATAAAATAGAACTCCTGAGCAGACCAGCATCAAGCACCAAAATAAAACAGCATTGCTTTAATTAAAGTTTTGGGGAAAATTTTAAAGGGAAATTCTTCTCCCTTATCTTACTTTTCTCAACAAAGAATTTTTTTTAAATCAAAGTTCTAAAGTCTTTGTTTTCATAGAAAAGCAATTACATGTTCCTCGATTGAAATAGAAAGTGATAGTTTATTCTTGAAGTTCAAGAGAAATGTTGGGATTTTTCTAAGGGAATTAATCTGTTATCATTTCTGTAATTTATTAAAATATCTATGGCAAAAAATCTCAGTTGTAAAATATATTTAGTTTGAGCTTCCAACTTGAGAAAGTGATTTATTGATTCCTTAAGAAGGCCAGGATGTCTTATTAAGGCAATTTTCCAGTTATGTTTTTACTGGGAGTCCCTTACTGTTTGGAGCTAATCTGCTTCCTTCTGCTTCCCTCAGTGTGAAGGCTCTAAGTACAGCCTCAGCTACGACATGGAGTGTAAGCTCATGAAACAAACTGACGTGAGTGACCCACAGCAATTGGGTTCCACAGCGTTAAAAACAGGCAATTGCTTGTTCTCCATGTATTTTCTTCAAATTTCAATTTTCTGTAGAAATTTCTTGTGAATGATTTGGTGGTTGGTGGAAATGACCCAACTTAATGACAACCCAAATCTCTTTTTTTCTTTCTTTTCTGTTCCATTTCTATGGGCCATTGCAGAATTGTGGTAAGAACACATTGTGATCCAAGTATTTCTATTACTTTCAAATTAATAATATATCGGTGTGTATGCACATTCATGTGTGCGCGTGTGTGTGAAAACCACACCAGATGTATCAGTTAGCGTGTGCTGTCTAGCGTACCACTCCAAGATTTAGTGGTTTAAAACAACCATTAATGTAGCTCAAATTTCTCTTGGATTAGTAATCTGGCCTGTGCTCAGTTGAACAGTTTTTTTGCTGTTCTCAGCTGAACTAATTTATGAGTCTTCCATCAGCTGCAGGTTGGCTTAGGGGTTCTGCTTTTAGGCCGTCAGCTGGAGTAATGGGGTTTCTGGACCAGGATTCTCATCATCACGTAGGCTACCCCAAGCTTGTTCATGTGGTGGACAAGCCCCAGCTCATAAGTGATTTTCAAGCTTCTGCTTCATACCGACCTGTTGGAACAAGTCACACAGCCAAGCCCAGAATCAGTATAGGAAAGTCCTTCCAAGAAAAACAGGGAGGCATGATCAAATCAAAGCCATCAGTCTAACGTTCACTTAAATATCCTAAAAGAAGGCAATCACCAAGAAAATTTCTACTTTAGGAGCCTTTCAATCCCGGACCGGAAGTAATTAACTACTAATAATGGAGTAGTTTTCTGGTCTAGGAGAATTTACCAATGACAATGTTTACTGGTAAAGTCACTAAGTATGAGCTAAATGATTATTGCTCCATAGTGAGCTGCTATTTATGATATTAATAAGGCAAGAATAATTAAGAAAATTTTAGAAATGATCAGATTATTCTGACGGATATTAAATTGTACCATAAAACTATAGTAATATATTAATAGAAGTGATGCAAGTATAGATATGTAGGTCAATGGAACAGAATATAAATTCTAGAAACATGTTCAAAAATACATATGCCCTTAGCATTTGATAAAAGTGTCATTTCAAATCAGGAAACGGTATGATTCACATTTATTTACTCAATACATATTTATTGTCACCATTATTTGGTCATGACCCGGTGTTTCTCGAGCCTCTGACATGGCATTGTTCTTGGCACTGAGAATAGAGCAATGAACCTAGAAGTCAAGGTCCCTGATCTCTTGGATCTTATGTTTTAATGAGAGAAGACATAAAATACAGAGGTAACCGAAAACAATAAAACACATTCAGATAGTGATAATTGCCATCGATACAATAAAATAGGGTACTCTGATAGAGCCACATGATAGGGACCAACATGACTATCAAACTAATAGTCATGAGATTGGAGGCCTTCTTCCAATAAGGTGGTCATGGAGGGCTTCCCTGAGAAGGTAATATTTGAGAAAAGAACAGAGTAATGAAAAGAAACCAAGCTGTGACCAGAACAGAGCTGTCTTGGTAGAGACGATACCAAGTGCAAAGGAAGTGAGGCAGGAACAAGCTTGTTCTATTCCAGGAACAAAAATAAAACCAGGGCAGCAAGTACAGAGTTAGTACCAGGGGAGCAGAGAATCAATGATGTCAAAGCAGTAAGGACAAGCCAGCTCATATAGGGCCTAGTAGACTACAGTAAGGAGTTGAGATTTAGATTTTATTCCAGATGTGAGGAAGAATGGCTATCAGCAAAGGAAATCGGAGGTGATATTGTGATCTGAATACTGTTTATAAAAGATTATGCTGGCTCCAAATGGAGAATGGACTCTAGTAACAAGAGTGGAGGCAGAGAGCCCAGTTAGGAGGCCATTTGTGGTATCCAAGCAAGAGACGATGCTGTCTGATGTTGGGTGGAGCAGTAGAGCTACAACATCAGGGCTTGCTAATTTACTGGGCTTGAAAGGAGGAAAGAACGTTTGACCGGAGCAACTATCAGTCACTGTGCTAAGTTCAGGGGATAAAATACAGGCTAAAGCAGACACGATCCTTGCCTTCATGGAGTTTATAATCTATGCTTATTTAATAAATATGACTTGGGTAATACACTAATAATTTAGAAAAATTAAGTTAGATTTAAATTTCATGGCTTTTAACATAATAAAGTCCAGATGGGTTGAAATGTTCAATTTAGTAAGTAAATATTATCTAAATTAAAAGAAAAACTAGAAGAAAAATATATATACATATTTATATACTTTAAAGATAGGAATGCTTTTGTAAAACTGAGTGTAACTGATAAAGAAAAATAATAGATTTGACTATTTAAATCTTTAAATTTTTATATGTCAAAAATATCACAAATAAGAATAAAACATAAACAAATAATCTGGGAAATATAGTCACTGCATATTTGATGAAGAGTTGATATGCTTAATATGTAAAGAGATCTTATAAATCAATAAGAAAAAGATGAGCAAAGGGTACAATAAATACAAAAGCAAAAATGCAAGAGAAATCTAAAGAAATAGTTGAATCTTATAAGTAATCGATAATAGACATATTTAAAGTAAGATTTGGATTTTTTAAAACTTTCAAATTGGTAAATATTTAAAAGAAGTATAATAACTCACGTTAGTTGCCCTGGAAGTACAATATTGACAGGGTTTTTTTAAGGAGAGAAATTCTTAAAAATGCATATTCCCTTATATCTGGCAACTTCACTTATTGAAATATATCTAAAAGACATAATCATGGTTATGTGTAGTTATATATAAGCATTCACAGCAGTGTTGTTTGTAGCAATATAACTTTTCCCAATAAAAACTGATTAAATAAATAATGGTATGTCCATATAGTGCAATACAGTTCAGCTAATCAAAATCACATTGCCAGAAAAACACTTACTAATATTTGATAAATTGTTCATAATATGTTTGATATGATAGAATCAAGTTATAAAACAACAAACCTAATGTAATAACACTTTAGCAAATATCCACGGAAAAAATATGCCAATAAAGACATTCAACAAATTGTTTATATATTTTTTTTATTTATTATTCCAGGGTATTGTGAGGGTACAAACATTCTAGTTACACTTTATGTCTTTGCCTCACCCAAATGCGGGTTAAAGGCGTGCCCTTCCCCCCTACCGGGTTCCCTGGGTGGGGTTGTTGTAGATTCCCCCCCCGACCCCCTAATCCCTAGAGAGTTTTTCTGCCATGTGATCACCCTAGTGTTGATCGGTTAGTACCAATTTGA
Source organism: Avahi laniger (assembly GCA_963575035.1). Lineage (NCBI taxonomy): Eukaryota > Metazoa > Chordata > Mammalia > Primates > Indriidae > Avahi > Avahi laniger. Next base: position 317 of record CAUYSK010019508.1, on the reverse strand, counting down.
TGGCGAGTACAAATGGATCCTGTTCTTCTGCTCTTGTGGTGCCTCACTTTGGATAATGGGTTTAAGTTTAATCCAGGAAAGTATAAAAGGTGCTAGATCACTGTCGTTTCTTATGATTGAGTAATATTCCATTGTAAACATATACCAAATTTTAGTAATACACTCATGGCTTGACGGACACTTGGGTTGTTTCCACATTCTTGCAATAGTGAATTGTGCTGCCATTTAAGCCAAACAGGACAGGAGGTAGACAGGCACTCATTAGCACTTTAAAATCTTCTAAATGACATAAGAATAAAATCTAAAATGTTAAAGGC